>QANY01001419.1:576707-873723 GCA_003255025.1 Datisca glomerata | reverse complement strand
GGGGGGGGCTTATAACTTTGTATCTGAGCGTGCTAAATGATTTTTGAATACTTTCTGATTGATGCTTCTTGAGTAAAGATAATAGTGTTAGTTTTAATTTTGGAGGGGGGTTATCACTTTGAATCGGATTTTGCTAGTTGTCTTTTCAATATTTTCTGACTGATGAATATATTTATCTTGAACTTGGCTCATTGTGATGTTATAAGAACACGTGTGTACTTTACATGATAAGTATATTAGTGAGGATGTCACACCTCACTCCAAAGAAGAGATAGTTGAAGAAGCCCTCAGACGAAATAAAGGTCTTGGATATGGAGCCTCACTCACGTCTTCTAAGAAAAGAATCGAATTGAAAAATATAGAATTAAAGAAACAAATAAAGTCGATGAAGAGCCAACTACAAAGCTTACTCGCTTGGGCTCGTCAAAACGTTTTCCACCTCCTGATGATGACTCAACAGTAGAAACATGAGATTCATAATATTTATTAAGATTTGTAGTTGTAACATCAAGCTTTAAATATTCTTTTTTTATCTTCCTTGGATACATTTGTGAACCAAATTCTGTAATAAATTATGATTTGGAGATTTTGTAATGAACTACTACTAATTTGTTACATTACATATATTAATGATTAATATATGTATTTCTTGGAAAAATATCGGGTTTGATAAATTTTCTAAGGATATTAATTAGTATTACAAGTGTATATGAAAACTAAAAATTCAGTATTTTTTATTTACATTCTAGAAATGTAAAATTTGGTTGCCAAAAACATTTCGCGACAAAAAAAATTGGTCGCAAAAGAGTTTAGGGGACCAAGAGAAATATTGGCGGCAAAAAGGTTTTCACGACAAAAATTCTTTTGGTCACAAATTTTATGTTCGTCACGAAAACCTTTTGCGACCAGTTTTTCTTCGTCGCAAAAGGTCTAACGCGACGAGATTCATTTTTCGTCACGAAATGCTTTCACTGACGACAAATGTTCATCGCGTTAGACTTTTTACGACCAAATTTTGAGACTACAGTGACCAAAATATTGGCTCAAGCCTATGTTTGATAGAAAAATTTCTTAATCTAAGGGCTTTACTTCTTGAACAAACCACGAAGGCTACAAAATATATATTTTATTTTTAAAAAGAAAAGATAAAAAGAAATGGAAAGAGTCTACTTGATACTAAAATAGAGGAAAGCTATGGAGGAGTGTTAAGTAGTGACAGAGTACACTTAATATGTCTAAGAGAGGAACCAACCCTGCTCTTTCTTCCCTTCTTTTCTTTCATCTCCACTCTCTACTCTAAGCTAAACAGTCACTTCTTTCTATATATTTCCTCAGCAACTGCAAAATCAAAACTATAACCAAAAAATTCAATTTGCCTTCTCTCATATATTCCCTTATTTTCTAATTACCCGGCGAACCTTTGTAAATTCTTTGGCAGATATAATATGGGACAAGCCAACAATGGTGATATAGAGTCTCTGGCGCCTGTTCAGAATCAACTATATCCCAATAAGCTCGATAGCCTTCAGCTTCGATGGGCTTTCATTAGGAAGGTTTACACCGTAATGGCCATGCAGTTGTTTCTAGCTTACAGCTTGTGTTTCAGCCATTATTGTCTTTGTCCGCCCAATACCGGACTTCTTCATCAGCTCCTCCACTGGCATTGCAACCATCATTTTCATCTTAATCTCGTTCAACTCTTTCCATAATTTCTGGGTTTTTTTCTTTTTGGCTTAAAACGATCTCTATGATTTCAATTAATTTCTTCTTTTGTGCTATAGTTCTTTGTCCGTTGTTAGCCGTTTCGTAATCATTCTCCATGGAACTTCATACTGCTGGCGTTATTTACCACTGCCTTCTCATTTTGTGTGGGATTTGCATTTGCTTGCTCCTTTACAAAAGGTACTCAACTTATTTTACTTGATTACCTTTTAGTGAATTAATTGTTATTCATGTGTTGTACGTATGTGTCTCTGCTGGTCTCTCCTGGGGGGGGGGGGGGGGGGGGGGGACGGGGNGGGGGGGGGGGGGGGGGGGAGGGGGTTAATGGATTTGTATTTAAGTATAATTTTTTAGTAATGATTGAGCAATTGATATATAAGTTTCTTTGATGGTCGAAATTTTTGGGCTTGCTTAAATCTTGAATTAAACCATAGTGGTTCTCAGCAACAAGAACGTTGCTTTTATCAAATAAATTGAAAGATCAAGAATATGGTTTTCCTTCAACCACATAGAAAAAATATGTATATTATGACTTTGATTTCTCAAGTTTGTAGCCTGAAAGAATTTCTTCAAATTCCTTAAGCACGGGCACGGCTGGTGATCTAGTTTATTGCATTTTGTTCTTTGAAGCGTTAATCAGTCGATAAATCGCAACACCTTTCGAGCAATTACGTATCAATATCTTTCGCTTTGAAATCTCTAGAATATAACAAAGATTAATTAGCCCTGATTATAAATTGCTCTTCTTATTAAAAACAGGAGAAATTATATTCGAGGCTGCAATTCTGAGTACATGTGTAGCCGTTATCAGCCTAACGATATACACGTTCTTGGCTGTGGAGAGCGGCCGTGATTATAGCTTTTTGGGACCCTTTCTGTTGGCTTCCCTCCTGATTCTGTTGGCTTCAGGCCTCATTCAGCTGGTAACATTTTCACATTCATTGGAACATTCCAACATGTTCTGTTTTCTTTACAGTATGAGTTTCCTCCTCTTATTAAAGCACCCATACCAGCAAGGAGTGGCATAACTGTAGATATAACACCTTTGCTGCTTTGTGATTATATATATTGAATATGATATTGGTAAAATAAGCACAACTATGTGTTAGCCCTTATTTTTATTAATGATCGCACTTGTTGTCATTCTACCCCTCTAATCTTTAATTTATGATTATTTTGTTGATATGATACTTTATTTCTTTTTTGTGCACATATTTTTAACTTTAATCTAAATCTCTAAGCGTCAAACAAAGAAATTAATAAAGTAGAAAGCTAGTAAAAGCACAATGAGTTGACTGAGAAGTAATACATCAAAAAAAATAATTTAAGCACCTAATTCTTGATTTCGAGATTCAATCAGCTCAAAAGAAACGGATAATATTTCATATGAAAAGAAATTAAGATAAAAAGATAGAATTGAATCTGTTTTAATGTCAAACAACAAATAATCATTAAAAATGACAGAATTCAATAATATAAGTAGGTTAGAATTATACAAACACAATTAAAAAACAATCATTATTCACAGTGAACTGTCACAAAATATGAGAAATTAATCACAAAACATAAGACAATAATACAAAATGAAAATCATATCAGATAAGTAAATGATTTCAAATCACAAAGAGCAGCACTAAAAAAGAAGTAAAAGAAAAAAATCCAAAAAATAATCAAATCTATGAATATGCAACTGAATCACAACACATAGAAATCACACTAAAATCTGATTCTAAGCAACGCAATCAACAAGTGTGAAGATAAAATCTCGTCTGACTTAAATGTTTCTAATTAAACAAGCTATTAAGAACACCAGATAGGCATTAAGCACTTCTAATCTTTTTAAATTAAAGTATGTACAGATCATAACAAAATAAAATATTTTGTACAACAATAAGAAATACAAAAATCTAAGTGAATTAATATATAAATACAATGACAATTAATTATTAATTAATCAAAATTAATCACTAATATCAATAAGAATAGTTTATATATTTTTATTAGCTTTTATTAAGTTTACTGGTTCAATATTAAGTATTTGTGTTAACCAATCACATTTAGACATATCAAATAATAAAGATAGCATAAGATGATTTTCTTCTCATGTGACTTTATTTTTTAAATATATATATATGCAAATCTGAATCTTAATATATTATCTATATTTATTGAATTCGTTTAGTAATTTCACCTATTAAATTCTACAGGTATTCAATTTTTTAAAATTAGTCTAATTATTTAAATCAAACTATCAGGTATTCAATTTTTTAAAATTAGTCTAATTATTTAAATCAAACTATCAGGTATTCAATTAGGTTGTCTAAAATTAAAATTTTGATTCCAAATATAAAATATACATGATGGACGGTTAATTAATTAGGTTAGAATGTTAATGTTTCACAGGCGCTCGTTGGATTCAAATAGGAGAAAGCAAATGACTATGGATACTTTTTTTTATAAAAGTGACTCTTAAGATGCCTGAAATCATAGAGAGTATGAATTCGTTATAAAATGGCTGATTACATTTGATTGGTGATTCATTTCTGTAATCAATCACAAATTATGTGGCTTAAAAGCAAAAAGTCTCTCACTAAATGTGCTTAAAAATGGCTACATTGAAATGCTAAAGGTGATAAAAAATGGTTAAAGTCAAAAAGATAAGTTGAAATTAATATTTGAAGTGGGATAATTAGAATCTTAGAAAAATGGTTGAAGATGAAAGGTTAAAATAAAATTGCAAGGGTGATTTTATGAGAGATTGTGTAATTTATTGTAAATTACTATATTATTATGTAATTTAAGATCTTAAATATATTAATTGTAGAAGAAGTATTATATATTAATGCCCCATTTGATTCAACAATTTACTATATTGTTATAGTATGGTTTTTAATTTTTTAATTAAAACTATTAAAAATGAATATCATAATGAAATCAAATATATTTATTATATTATTGTGAAAATTAAGTTTTTAATATATTTATCACAGTATGATTTGTTGTATTTATTTTTTGACACCTAAAATATGATTTTCAATGTATATATCAATTATAAGTAATATATCTTATTGTATTTATTTTAAGTTTTAAATGTATAAAAATTGTAGAAAACACGTTATTGTCTTCTTTTTGTTTACATATAAAAATGTTAAAATGTGAATTTGAATACACTTATAAATTATAAGTACTATATATATGTGTGTGCTTTAAAATAAATAGTATTGATTAAATTGGTTGAAACAAACAGAGTTAGCTTTGAAATGATTATAAATTTATAATGTAGTTAATGTTGTTATTTAAAATGATTCAAATGTTAATATTACTTAATGCAAGTCTAATGAGGGATAATTGTAGTATAAAACAAATGTAGTTGAGGATAAATATGATATTATAAAATTTTAGTTGGATAAATGTGTCTTGACAAATATTTTTTAAAAATATAAATTTTTAGATATAATAAAATAAGATTAGGCCGTTGTTGCTTAACAATGATAAATAACAGATCCAATAGAAGATGCATGACATAAAAACTCCAAATACGGATTGAGATTCTATTGCCCAATTAGAACCGCTGGTTCAAATCAACAGCTTAGTTCCTCTAATTCTTTTATACAAAAATGATTTCACTTTTTTCTTCAATTGCAATTTAAATTTAGAGCATCTAGCTGTTGAATTTAAATTTAACGAACTAAATCAAGCTAACAATATCTTATTGTTAAAAGAAGTTATCCAAATTCCAACTATTACAGGCTAAAATACCATACGCCACAAGTATTTGAGCGAAAATCTAGCCATACACGTGGCAGAAATAACAGCAGAAAACAAGGAAAAAAAATCGAGGTTGTCCCTATCAAATCTAATTAAAAAAATTAAGTGTTGGTTGACAAGTTAGGTTTGTATAATTGATTAAGCTCTCATACTCATATCTTAAAATTCGTGAGTTTCAGTTATATTCTTTCGTTTCTCTTCAAATTTGTAATGTAGCTTTGATAAAAAAAAAAATAAACTGCTGGTTAAGGTGCGGGTCACCAATTCAGTTTTGGACTGAGCTTGGTAGATTCTTTATACACAAAGGTGGCGATGGTAGTAAGTTTGCTCACCCTAGTTTTCCGTAACATTTTTAATTGGGAAATGTACACAGACATCCCTTGAAATTTGTCTAAAAGATGCGGACACCTCCTGTAATTTCAAAAAGGCCAAATAAGTCCAATTGTTTTTAATTTTAGAATGAACTGACCAAAATAATTTTATATTTTGACCATTTCCCGAGACCTGTGCACCCATACTCAAGACGTATACACTCGGATCTGAGACTGTTCTCCTTCTTTGGTTTGTATCAAAAGGAGAACAACCTAATTGGGCTTTTTCTGGCCTGGTGATTTAAAAAGCAAGTTGAATTCTTTTGGTTTTTGGCCAGACGAGCTTTCCTTTATCATCTATCCATACGTTCTTGCTCTAGATAAATTCTTGAGCTGAAGTGCTCATCAGAGGGACTTGTCATTGTCTTACGAGCTATAATGCTCAATAGATATCCTTGTCCATGGTGTCGAGATTCCTTGGTTAGGGCTTTCCTTGATGTCTAGCCAGACGTTCCTGCTCTAGCTAGAACATCAATTTGTGTGTGAGCATGAGTCCTCGGCAGACATATTTCTTTGACATCTAGTCGGGCGTTCCCGCTCTAGCTAGACCCTAGATCCCATCTGGGAGCATGAGTGCTGAACATAAATCTTTTCTTGATGTCTAGTCAGGCGTACCCGTTCTAGCTAGACCTTCAATCCTGTCTGTGAGCATGAGTGCTCGACACACAAATTTTCTTGATGTCTAGCCAGGCGTGCCTTCTCTGGCTAGAACCTCAATTTCGTGTCTGAGCATGAGTCATCGGCAAACATATTTCCTTGATGTCTAGTCGGGCGTTCCCGCTCTGGCTAGACCCTCGATCCCATCAGCGAGCATGAGTGCTAGACATACATCTTTCCTTGATGTCTAGTCAGGCGTGCCCGCTCTAGCTAGACCTTCGGTCCTGTGTGCAAGCATGAGTGCTCGACATATAAATTTTCCTTATGTCTAGCCAGGTGTGCCTGCTCTGGCTAGACCCTCGATTCTGTCTACGAGCATGATTGCCCGGCAAACATATTTCCTTGACGTCTAGCCAGGTGTGCCTACTCTGGCTAGACCCTCGATCCCATCTGCGAGCATGAGTGCTCGATAGACATATTTTCTTGATGGCTAGCTAGACGTGTCCGCTTTGGTTGGACCCTCGATATCATCTGCGAGCATGAGTGCTCGGCAAATATCTTTGATGTCTGGCCTAGCGTTCCTGGTCTGGCTAGAACCTTGATTTCCGTCTGACGAGCTCAGATGCTCGACATACATCATTTTTTACCTTGATGTCTGGCTAGATGTTCCTACTCTAGCTAGACCCTTGAATCTTGTCTGACGAGCTAGGGTGCTCGGTAAATGTCACATATTTGTTTAATCCATGACTGCCGGGCTAGAGTAACTCAACAGTCATCATTTTTAGTTTTATCCTTACTACTAGGCTAGAGCACCTCCTGAGTCATCACTTTTTTTTAATCCGGTCTGCCGGGCTAGAGCACCTCACCAGTCATAACTTTTTGTTTAATCATGACTGATTGGCTTAAGCTCCTCTTGAGTCATCACTTTTTATTTTACACTGACTGTCAGGCTAGAGAACCTAGCCAGTCATCACGTTTTGTTTAATCCCGACTGTCGGGCTAAAACACCTCGCTAGTCATCACTTTTTAATCCTTTGTCGTACGTGAGAAGAGTTGATCATTTCCTTTTATTTGATAAACGTGGGGCAATTTTAAAGAAAACAGCTTCTTCTGCTCTTAGCTGGGGGAAAACCGAAGTGGAGAATCGTTCCCAAAATAAATCTTGTGCAACTTTTATGCATTTATTAAATTCATACACTCTGGCCTCAATGCCTCCAACGGGATGGTAGCATCCCGAAGTCCTAATAAGCTTCGTGATTATGGTATGCCCCCGAAGACGAGTGGGCTCCTCATTTCCTTAGTTGAGTCTTCAAATCGATGGTAGGACCGCCTGAGCATCGGTCTTGTCAAGGCTTTCGTTCTTCTGTTTCACCTAAAGTGGGATTTGGGAGCAGGAAGCCGCGTAGCCTAGGTTTATATCTCACCCGTGGTGGGGGGATGATCCTAGACTGGAGCTTTGTGTGCTCTACTCCTACTCTCACTTATGCTCGGGTCTGTGTAACCCGAGCACCCTTGATACTGAGTAGGTAAGGTCAGCTCATTTCCTCTAAAACTTCCTCTCTCCTAGAGCTCCTTAATGTGGCATGACACGTGTCATTGGGTCGTTTATGCTCGGGGAAACACCCACTAAGTGTTCGAAGAGGGCACGTAAGGCAAAATTTGAAGAAAAAATCTAAAGTGTGCAAAGAAACTGTTAAGCAAAAATTGAAGAAAAATGCTAAGTATGCCAAGCGGCTGCTTATGGTAAAAGTTGAAGAAACAGGCCTTAGTGTGCAAAACGGCTGCTTAAGATAAAATTTGAAGAAAATGCCTAATTGTGCCAAGCAACTACTTATTGCAAAAGTTGAAGAAAAAAAAAGCATAAGTGTGTCAGCGGCCGCTTAAGACAAAATTGAAGAAAAAAGCCTAAGTGTGCCAAGCAGTAGCTTAAGGCAAAAGTTGAAGAAAAAAGTCTAAGTGTGCTAAGTGGTCGCTTAAGGAAAAATTTGAAGAAAAATAACTTAACGTGCCAAACGGCCACTTAAGGCAAAAGTTGAAGAAAAAAAATTAAATGTAACAAGCGACCGTTTAAGGAAAATATTGAAAATAAATCCTAATCTGCCAAGCGGCTGCTTAAGCAAGAATTGAAGTAAAAAAACTTAAGTGTGCCAAGTGGCCGCTTAAGGTGAAAGTTGAAGAAAAAAGCCTAAGTGTGCCAAGCAGCCGCTTAAGGCTAAAGTTGAAGGAAAAAAATCTAAGTGTGCCAAGCGACCGATGAAGGCAAAAGTTGAAGGAAAAAACCTATTGCCAAGCGGCAACTTAAGGTGAAAATTTGAAAAAATGCCTAAGTGTGCCAAGCGACAGCTTAAGTTAAAAAGTCACAAAAATGCATAAGTATACAAAGCGGCCGTTTAAGGTAAAAAATAATGCAGACAATGTCTAAATATGCTGAGTGAACAAGTCATAAAAACTCGCAGTCAAAGTGACGTCCTCTATTAAAGTACTTTCTACAATCTAGAGGGCAAAAAAGAAGGGAATAGAGAAGCAAGATATGTTGGAATCGACGGCGGCGCGCAGCGGAGGCGAGACGGTTTAAAAAAAATCTTTAAGAACTTTATCGATTGAAAACAAAAACAATTGTGACGCCAGGTTGATGACCAAAGAGTTTTTGGAAGGGTGAGTTATGAGATAAGACATGACTTGGGAGCCTATTAATGAGATTGACAGCACTTTGGAAGGCAAAAGAACTAAAAAACATGAGTTCAGATCGAAAATATCTCAAAAGAACTAAAAAACAACCTTAGAAACATCGAGAAAGAGAATAAATATATTTAAATGTTGAGACATACATAATTTCTCATTATATATATCTAGCTTAACATGAGTTCAGATCAAAATATCTCTACAATGAGGAAGAAAACTGAAAAGCATCATATATACATCCAGAAAATCAAACAAAGTAACAAATGAAAGTATTTATACAGGGGAAAGCAAAACACAAATGAACAAGAGAAAAAAATTATAGAAACACAAACCTACTATAACTAAACACCCAAGAAATTTTCACCTAGTTAAAAACAAAGACAACTGAATACATAAGCAATAAGAAAAATCTTCTTGCCGAAAGCAATATCAACTGCATATAGAGGTAAAAAACAAAAAGCACCATCTGGACTCAAATTTATAAACTTTGAGAAGGCAAAATCCATCGAGTAACAATAAAAAGTAAAATTTTGAAAGAATCAAATCCAACCACGTCGACTGAAAATCCACCGTTCACTAATTTATTTACACGTTTAAATCAGCAAAATATTCTCCCTAAACCACAATAAGACATAACAATAATGAGAAAGAAACCTAAAAGTGGTAAAAGATAAGAACAAATAAACATAATAAAATTCATAATAAAATCAATTCTATCCACACCGACTGATGACCCAAACACATTCAATGAGACAAGAAACAAAATGGATTATTCAAAATAAAATTTGTAGCAAGAACTAATCAATCCACTCAGATAAACTATTAAAGTATATTTCCTGCCTTGTTTAACTAAAATCTCTGCAGAATGCACAATTTACATGCATAAACTGAAGATTCAAAGAAAAACAGACAAGAAAGAGGGAAATTGCCGAGAAAAAACTAACATCGTGAAGGACATCCCAACCGTAACTTGAACATAGCCCCACAGCAAAATCAAAAATTAGACCCTCATAAAAACATAAGGCCATCACAGGAAAGAAAAACACACCATCGAAAAGCAGCCACAAAGTTTGAGCCGCGTCGTTTGACGTAGGGGCTCCATGACGTTGACAGACTCTCCATCGGACAAACTTGAGTTCATCGTTGGATAGTACGTAGCTTGACGTGGAGAAGCCCTCCAGTCGACGGCGAGATCGTCGAGAAGGTTGAACAGCCTCTTCCATGGCGTCACATGCCTCTGCCATTATGCCCTATGCGAGAGAGAAGGTGAATGAGATTGAAAACGAGTTGTGCAAGATGTGGAGGCTTAAAGCAATCAGTTGAGATAAAAAATTAAAAGGACGTGGATGGCTCATATGCAATCCCATCAACCAAACGAACGACCAAGATTCAATCAAACTAACCTAAAACTATTAAACTCAGCAACGGCTCAGATTAAAGCAATCCAATGACATGTAGGCAGTCAACATTTACCAAGAAGAAATTGACTTATATACATGGCTCGAATCAAAATAATCCAACGGCCCATATTCAGTCAACAATTACAGACCAACAAAATCACCATTTTAGCCCTCAGTGCAATGAAATTTACAGCACACTCTCAACCACAGCCCACTGCGTAAATATGCCCAGATTACAGGGACAAGCTTGACATTTCCAACCCAAGCAAGCAACTAGAAACTCACTCTTTTATAAGAGTAAGATATATATATTATAAAATATTAAAATAATATTTATCTAATTAATGAAATTAGATATAATTAATAAAAATAATTATAAAATTTATTCAGTAGATAAGATGGAGTATCAAATAAGAAAAAAGATCGTAACTGAATTGATCATTAACAAACTTCAAAAAATAGTAGGATTATCTAAGTAAAATGCAATATCTAAAAATTGGTAGATTTCCTTCGTTTATTTTGCTTCGTTGATTTCAATTTGTTTAGAAAACCTATATCTAGTTTTATTTTGATTCTCCATCACTGATTTTATTAGATTAATATTAAAGAATAAGTTATTAATATAATAAATATTTCTCACTTCTGTTAAAAGACATTAAATAAAGAACAATATTTCTATTTATTCGATCTGTTTTATTAATTAATCATGACTAATTGTAAATAGATGCCCAATATTAACTCCTTGTAGTTTTTTCTCAAAATATTGACCAAACAATAATCGAACATAAAATAATTATAGGTACAAGGATAAAATTAAATTGATTACCTTTTTTAACTAGAGCTCTTCAAGTATATTGTCTTCATGTCTACAAGATTGACTGACAATGTAGAACATTAGAGAACTACAATAGAAAATTATGATACTAATAATTTACAGATTTTTGTTTCATAAAAGAAGAAAAATTAGACATGTATTGAGAAATTGGGATGAACAATGGAGAAAATGGAGACCGACATATTTTACAATCAAGAACTTTTAATCCGCTTTCAAAAATTATTTGGTAAGAACAATGTTATTTTGTGGTTCAATACTCCATTCATAACATCTACTTTCTAAAAGAAACATATAAATTTTTAGGGAAATATGAATTCATACCACATTAAATAATCTTGTCCTAGCTAAAAATGTGCTTATTTAGCTGAATTTAACTAAAAATTTGCTTAATTAACCGAATAAACTCACTCCATGTTAAACAAATTTCATAGTAAAAATGCACTCACTCCACTTTTTATGTTTGATCTCCATGAATATAGGATAATATAAATATGCTTAGTTAGCTTCAAAATATATGCTTAAAAATTGCTTACTCGTTATGCTATTTACTCCAATCATTATCCATGGAACTTTATTCTGCTGGCACTGCTTACCATTGCGCTTGCATTTTGTTTGGGATACGTGCTCCTTCAGCAAAGGTACTCAACTTATTTTTACTCGACTGTAACTCATTCCAGTGATTTATACATGTGCTGTCTCTGCTGGCCTGCTTCGGGTGGAGGGGACTAAAGAATTTGTGTTCGTTTCTTTGACGAACAAAATTTTCAGGCTAAATCTCTTACAATTTTCCTCAGCAACAAGAAAAATGATTTTATCAAACAGATGAAAAGTGATTTGACCGAATATGTAGATCATAACTTTGATTTTTGAGAAAATTATATTTTACCCTCTTAAAACTATCACTAAAAAATACTTTAAAACCTAAACTTTAAAACGTTACAGTTTAAACGCTGAATTATCTGAAACTCATAATTTTAACTCTAGATGTAACTCTATGTACTGCAAGTTAGTATTTTAACAAAACGACGTCATTTTTCCTATCTGAGACGACTTCGTTCTTGATTATATTATTTCTAATAGATAAAATGACATTATTTTTTATAGAAAAATGACGTCATTTTGTTAAAAAATTACATAGACAAAATTACATGTATGGTTAAGAGAAACAACATTGCATTCATTAACTCTGAATCTTACGTTCTTAGGACCAGTAAATGATCTAGTTGAAAATAGAGAATTAGTACAACACAAAGTCTTCTTGGACTGTAACTAGTCATAAAGACACCAAAAACAACAGAAAAGGCAGAGTTAATGTCGTTGTGCAGAAGAAGTTGGCATGTCATAGCTGAGGATCTTCCCTTGTCAGGAGCAAATAGCTCATAGAGGTCATCTGTAAGCTTTCCTTTGAGTAAGGTAGTCTTTGTGTGCAGGTCCTTCATAAGATAGAATTGTGAGCAAAATTCCACTCAAACAGGATTATCTTGGGTTAATTTAGAAACAATAATAAGGCTTTTAGCTATTTTAGGCTAATAGCCAGTTTGTTAAGATCATTGGTCACATGATGTGAAGTTGCACTGTCAGCAAACTAGGGAGCTTCTGAACCAATATCAGATCTTACACCAAAGGCTTGTGTGTTGTAATAGAGGTGTAAGTGGTTCGATTCAGTTCAGTTTAAGAGGTTTTATCAAATTGAACCGTAACTGCGATTTTCAAATTATAAAAGCTAGACTGAACCAAACAATATGCATAAATCAAGATGATCTAAATCGTGAAAAATCAACTAAAACTGAAAACAATCGAACCCAACTGGTAAATTAATGGAAACTCAAAGTAGAACTCTAGAAATACAAACAAATCTTAGAAAAACAAAGATGAAGTCTTTAATCTTACACACTCAGATCAAATCTCATTGAGAAAAAAATGGAAAATTAAAGGCCCAAAATAAAAGATGAATCTTTCTTAAAAAGGAGAGAGAACAAAAATAATTAAAAAAATAGAACAAACAACCCAGATCTGGATGAGATGAAAGAAAAGGCTTCGGTGTGGGCTAAGGCTCAGATCTGGAAGTGATGAACATGAGGTCTTCGTCGGCTGTGAGGTGTTGGACGCTGGCCGCTGGCCTCTAAAGTCCTCAATAGTGAGATATTTAAGAGAGAAGAGAGAGTAGATACAAGAGATTGACAATTGAGAGAGAGAGAGAGACGATGGAGGGAGAAAGACGATGGAGAAAGACATGATGGAGAGAGAGAGACGACATGGAGAAAGATAGGACGGAGAATTGAGGGAAGAGAGATGAGAGAGATGAGAGTCTGAAAAAGAGAGAAAGGCTGTAAGGGTTAGAAAAATCTGGTGCACTTTAAATTCTAGGGTTTCTTAAAGGTTGAAATCTTAAAATATAAAAAATAAAGGGAAAAGGTAGGAGGAAGGGATCGAACTCATGCACTGCCTCTTTTAAAGACATGTTTAGCACGACTAAGCTAGTAACGTATTTGTTACATAAATGCACCATATTTAATATATATCGGTGCGGTTCAATTTCTAACGGTTTTCACATCCTTAAACTGCTAACCAAACCGAAAAGTATGGGTTTTCTATTTCTTAAACCAATAGAAATCTACATAATATGACAAGCGATCGAACTACGCCCGTTCGTTTAAGTTCGATCGAATTTTCAGTTTTATTAACACCCCTAGTTGTAACCTCCTCCATAGTTGTAGTTTGGAGCTTGTTGGGAAGAGGAAAAGATGTTTTGTCCAAAAATAGTGTTGGCCTTTGGACCTTGTTGTTGAAAGTTTTTTTCAAACCTGTAACAGCAGGTTGCAGCACTATGGCCTTGCTTGTTGCATACTTGACATAAACGTCTGTTGTTGTACCCCCTTTACCTCTTCTCTCCCCTCTACAATGGGTTGGGTTTCTGCCACCAAAACTCCTGTTGGAGTTGTTCCATTGTTGGGAGTGATTTTGAAAGTATTTTCGGTTAAAATATGTGTTTTCAGTGAGGTGTTTAGAGGCTTGAGAGAGGCTTCTTTCTTATTGTGTTGTTTTTGTAATCTAGTCTCATGAATCTTAAGCATGGACTAAACTTCTTCAATTGAGAGATTATCAGGTCTGGAGGTGATGTTGACACAACTAGGTCAAATTCATGGGCTAAGCTATCTAATATGTGGAGAATCAGATTTTGTTCACTGATTGGGTCACTTGCAACCAATAAATTGTCATTCATATTTCGCATTATATCAAAGTAGTCTGTCATACCCTTGTCTACTTTCGGAGTGTTATGCAGGGAATATTTGAGCTCAAGTAATTTGGCTCTGGACCTAGTAGCAAAGGTCCTCTCTAATCCTTTCCAAAGGGCACCTGATGTCTCATACTGAAGAATTGCTCCCAGGATCCTATCACACATGGTTGAACGCAACCAACTACGGAAAAGCAGGTCTTGTCTCAGTAATAGAACATAGTCTAGATCGGGGGAACCATTTGAGAGATGTTTAGGTCTAGAGGATGAGTTGATAATAAAGTATGTAAGTTCATGCCCAATTATTGCTAGAACCACTTGGGATTTTTAAAGGATGTAATTGTCCCTGTCGAGTTTGATTGAGAGGGTAGAACGCAATGTATTGGCAAATGGGCTGAGCTAAGATCCTTGCCTCTGCAACCTTTCAACGTTCTCCCTGTTTTGGTTCGAAGAAACATATTTCTCCATTGACGCTCTGATACCGAGTTAAGATTACACAATGAGGAAGACAAGCTATTTTTATTTAACTTATTTAACAAGAACAATATAGTCATAGCAATATATAGGCAATAAACTAAAGCATGATTAAGGAAAGGTTAGACAGACAAATATGATTGGTTGCAAACCAACCAATGGAACAGGAGCGTATCTTTCTCTCTCCTGGTAATTAGGAACACAATCATTTCCTTACATAAAAGAATAACAAATTCAGATAGAGAGGAGAGAGAAGGCTGAGTTGAGGTGTAAAGAGAGAGGAACCCTTCTTTGACTTTATACACTGCTATATATAATTATGAACAGTAGGGGTTGTGGTCTTAGTGACTTGGTTTTGACGAGAACCGTCTGGTTTATGTGGAATGTGAATCTAAGATGATAGTATAAAAAACATGGACAATAAACTAATTTAGTGTATGTGACTCACTTGACACCCTTCAAACCATTCCTAATCCATAGATTTTAGTGATGTTATTATTTTTGAAAAATATGTTATATAATATCACTGTGTCATCACTAGTATGTGTTGATAGTTTTTGTAGTCTCCATGTCAAGAGCAAATGCGAACTAATATGCAAAAATTATTTAATCAATAATAAAGTTAATATATGGTCGGTCTCACATCAAGGAAATGAAGAGACCGATGGGGTCCTCTCAAGCACGAATAGAACGATTTAAAGGGGGTGTGCAAGCAAGAGAGATGGCCGTATCTCTTTGATGAATGTCGTCTTGAGGTTCGGTTCATTTGAAAAAAGGTCAGTCTTAGGGGAGACCATGCGAATGGTTGAATTGATGACTTCGCTTCGATCTCTTCGACTGAACCTGAAGGAGACTTCGATCATTCAACTTTAGCTTCTGAAGGAAGAATGTCACTCGAAATTCTGGAGAGTGCATCTTCTCTTTTAGATCCTGGCCTTGGTAGAACTTGTCTTTGATTAGAATTTCAATTGAAAAGATGTTAGGCCAGTTCCTCATGTGCCTAAGAAACCATAGAATGAAGCCAATTCCAGTTTTTCGTACTGAATCTTTTTTATAGAAAGTGCTTGGTACAAACCTAGCCCCTTGTATAGGTTGGGCAAGCTTGGATGCTCCTACTCCAAACAAGTTTCTGGTCGAAATCGTGGAACTCTCACTCGAGAAGTAATTAAGCTGGTCCTTCTAGGGTTACCTGCGATTGGCAATGGCATAACCAGAAGAGGGGGAGGGGAGACAAGGTTAGGCGCTGGGTAGCGCAGCGCATCTGTTTCGCGTACAAAGGCGACGATGGGTGCTAACCCAGCCACCAAACCCAACAGCTGAGGGGCAGGCAGGCCAAAGGTTTGAATCTTGCCACATTTCTTGTTGATCATCCTGTGGTTACCAGATGATGGGAATAACAAAAAAGAAATTTTGGAATGAAAATGATATGTCAATATATGAATTGGTTTATTATTCGTTATTTCTAGGTCTTTTCGTTGCATTCACCTACAACAAGAAACAACCACCAAGCTTTGGTCCAACACTTGCATTTTGGTGCATTCTTCTTTCTTTCTTTGGTTTTTCATTCCATCATATTCCTAATAACTTAACCACTTACAACGTATTAACCGCAAATGCACCTTTATTTTATCAAATCTCAGGGACATGGTCTAATCATGAGTGTAGTATTTTATCATGGTTTCTGATCCTAAGTTTTTATGGATTCCTTCTTTGTTACCAGGGTCGACCCCAAAGCCATAATGTCTCAAAACGAGGAGGCCATAGAGAAACTCCTTTTTATTCCTTTGTTTTGAACTTCATGAAGAACTCCATTCTATCTCTCCCTCGTTCCGAACAAAAAAGTGGGGTTGCACCCCACTTGTACACTCCCTTCGTTCTACGAACCCTTGTTGTTTCTGAACCAGGCATTTGATGGGCCAGGCCTTTTTTATGCACCGCTTTACCCTAAAAGGAAAATGATCTTTGCCCCTCTAGGCGCTAGGCGCTCTCGTGGTTCGCAAGAAGGAAAAATGACTCAATCTTTGTTGCATATGGCACGAGATGATAAAGAGAGAGCTTCGTCTATCGATGAACAGTGGATTGACGGAACTCTTGGCATTGCTTTGTTTCTCTCTCCTTTTCTATCAGCGAAATTCTATCCTTTTGTTCAAAATTTCTTCGTTCATACCGAACCGCTTGTAGAATCAAATCATGTTTGACAAGATCCTATATCGGCTATACATCGTCCTTGCATTTTTGTTGGAGAAGTTGCCAGTGCAATGGGTTTTGGCTTATGTAGATAACAAATGATGAATGTGATTGTGGCACTTCACTCACCGCCAATGCGGAAGGATACCGCTGAAAATAATGGAACACTGCTTCGCTCTGCTGGATGCGTCAGATCTCGTATAACAAGCATGCTTTTTACCCTCAAATTCAAAGATGTGGGTGCAAAATGCTTTCCCACTCTATTGTTGCGTAGCAATAGAAGCCTGCTCATGCTGCTTTGGCAACGCTTTTTCACCTTCTCTTCGCTCTGGACAAGAGGGTTAGTGGACACTGGGAGGGAGCAGGTGAAGCGTGTCGTATGTAATGGAAAGAAAAAGACCACTACATCGCTTCTCTATTGGACCGCCGACGGGAACATAGGTGTCTCTAAGCAGGACCAAGAACCAATTAAAATTTGGATCTTGATATGTCAGAGGTTTTTAACGATAGGCATCTTGCCATGAAGTTGGTGGCCTCATCATGAATTAGGTCGGGGTGGCTGGTGGTCTCGGGATCCCATAGAAAATGCTTCTTGTGTGCCTCAGGTTTTAGCCGCAACTTGTATTCATTCAGTAATTCTACTCCTTCTTCATTCTTGGACCTCATTTCTTAATATTATGACTTTTCTATGATGTGTTTCAGGAACCTTTTCAATAAGGTCCGAATTGCTAGCTCTCATTCATAGTTTTGCTACAGATGATACACGAGGAAACTTTTTATGCTCGTTCTTCATTCTAATGACCGGCATCTTTCTTCTTTTTTATCCTCCCATATGAAGCAGCAGGCATCAGTCTGTAGAACCTATAAAAAAGAGATGGTTGTGGCGTGAAGTACTCTTGTACACCTACATCACTCGGCTCGCGGGCAACCCCGCCCCGTTATGTTATGGAAGAATTGAACTGATTGCAGGGCTGGTTATTCAAAGCCAGCAATTGGCTGTCGTATTTCATCTCGCAACTAGAAGAAGATCGCTTCGGGGATCATTGTGGCGTGGCTGAATGTAGAGCAGTCCACCCCTATAGCGTTTGAGTTTTTATGGGACAGATACTCAATTCATGATTATTCTGGAACAGAACTCCTAGCAAAATTTTTTATTTTGAGTGTTTTTATGGGACAGATACTCAATTCATAGACAAAGGCTTGCGTCATGATTATTCTGGAACAGAACTCCTAGCAAAAATTCCATATCATTGAAAAGGAATCAAAAAAGGTACTTTTCCTATAATAAAGTACCTGGAAGTTTCCTTGTCCGCCAAGAGAATAAAGAGAGAGATTTGCCTTCCTCTACTAGAGAAAACGAAAAAGAGAATCTTAGGTTGGAAAACCAAATTGTTGTCCTCCTGGGGTCGACTAACACTTTTTAAACATGTTCGAGTATTCTGATGCACATGTTTAAAGTTTTATCAGAAATTACCTTGCCTAGACTTCAGCTACTAATAAGGGGATAAGACCCTACAATTAGATTGGGGATAATCCCTTCTCTCTAGTGAGTGCAGTGAAGGACTCTCGCCTTAGCCACCCGTTTGACTTATGGCATCATTGACTTGCTTTTCAACCTAAGCTCTTTCATAACTAGAAAGAAAGACCTCTCTTTCAGGATCAGTCCCGTCCCTAGATGTAGTAGTCAATAAGTGGGACAGTCAAAGGAGCTATGCACCTCCACTGAATGTTCGTGAAAGCAAGCCCTTTCATCTTAATCTCATCTACTGAAAAGGGGGCCGGGCGTAGCGTGTTAGTTTTTGGGACACATAGTCCTTTACAGACGCATCATTAAACACTTTGCGAAGCATGAAATGGAATCATTGTAGAAGAAAGGTATACCGGTTTGGGATTAGAAAATGATTCAGCCTTTAAGCATGCAGATGAGTGTTTCTGTCAGCCATAATCCTTCAGTTTCTGGATTGGAATAAGAGGTTCATGTTCACACTGACGCATCACTCTATGCCATTGGGTGTATGTTGGCGCGAGAAGGGCCGCTTGATTACCCCATCTACTTTGCAAGTAAAGGACTTTCCGCTTGGGAAGTATACAACCACCAAACCTTCTTTATCATGATTTGACCCACACCTAAGACCCAAGATTGAGCACCAGAGCTGCTCATAACAATGTACCAAAAAAAGAATTTGATGAGTTTATATTCTCCAGATTCTACTATCAAGCAGATAGTGATGATGAAAAAAAAGCATAAGCTAGCTCGTTCATGCTCCCGTCTTACCCGCTGCCATCTACATCACTTAAAGCTTCTATGTGACCCATGTAGCTATTTATTGGTGCCTTTTTTTCACACGACTTCTTTGACTATAGCTCTACCGCTATCCTTGCTATTACTTATGGGACTAAATCAATAGAAAAAACAACTAGATCAAGTGTTTATGCTCCTTTTGCTGAGGGAACCAGGTATTCAACGAGCTATGAATCCAGATATTTACCCCTTTCTGAACAGAAACTGAGATTCAAGGATTTTTTCCGTCTCAGGAGGGTAGTCCTTCTAAGTCAAGCTTTGGCTCCCAAACGAGAACTGAATACGTCCAAAGGGAAGCTGATTCTCAATCTCAATCTGTATTTATTTAAAGTGGTTTTGTTTTCGTATATGGGTGAGATAGTGCTTTTAACTTTTACTGGGTCATTAATGCATCGGTCTTGATGTATCTTTATTATACTGCAGTTCCCACCTCTGTCTGTATTGCGTCTTTGCTTCAATCCAGGTCAACGAAGTCAACTGCATTTCCTGCCGCCAAAGGAACCTGTGCCTTTGCTGCTGGTGCTACTTCAATGGATTATGGGTAAATGTTAACTAAAATAGGAAAGGATTCTAGGATGATTAAGTTCTAACGGGATCTTCCTTTGCTTGTGTCTCCACTTGTGCCCATGCCTATGCCTCAAGTAAAAAAGCTTTCGAAATGATGGGTCAGTTGTGGGAGGTAGGGATCCGTATCAGGTCAAAATCCATTGTTAGTGTGGTACCTCTGGGGCTGGCTGCTCTCGACCCCTAGGAAGTGGTAAATGAATGCTCTTTGAATTTGTACCTAAACCCTAGTTAGTTCCTGCCACCTATGTTGCTTCCCCCGCTGAGAGGTGATCAACGGAGACTAGTGCTTTTGCTGTTGTCTCTGCCACAGCAGCCTCTGCTGGTTCGTTTGGATGCTCCAAAGCCTGCTTCAACCGACATATACAAGATCAATTTCAATTGAAAAATACTGAAAATGGAATGGAAATTGCTGAAAACCCATGCCAACATTTCATTTAATGTTTGGCCGTCAAGCAAATGCTCGTTCTATTGTCATGCAGAATTGGAAGTGCTTCTCTAATAGGGGAAAGAAGACAAAATGAATTGGATCAGAGAAAGAAAATAGAAATCATCAAATTATGCACTAGCATGATGGAATGCATGTATGAGGAACCATGACATTTCTGGGTTTGTCACGGAAAAAGTTTAAAACTAGAATTCGCCAAGGAATTCTTTCCCATTGGCTTTGAGGAAGACTAGTAGATTCGATGGTAGTGTGCCAGGGAAAGGGCCAAGCTGTATAAGAAAACCCGCACTAAAATACTAAACAAATGGTTTCACAAGTAAGCTATTATTCTGGGGATCTCCATTAAGGAGCATCAAACCCTAAGGAACGATCTCTCCCCATTAGCAAGAGGTAATTATTTTCAAGCTACAAACAATAAGGGATCTCCTACTGAACGACAGGAAAGTGCGTTCTTCCAGTTGGCGTTCATTAGTCCGATTTGGTAGGAGCACCTGGTTTATCGCCTAACAAAAGAGTTATTTAGCGAATGACTCAACGTATGCATCCGGTATTTACACACTCAATTTCGAGGTGTAAATCACTTAAACTACCCTTGTATTAATGAAAGAATCTAATTTTAGACTTTGACCTTGCGAGCACCCACTAAAAATTGGGAGGGCTAACTCTTATCTTTCCGATCTCCAGGACCACAAAAAAGATGGAATTTTCCGTATTCTTAGCCGACGTAACACCTTCATTCGGCATCAAAAAGTTGTCCCTTGGAGCAGCTCAAACTTATTCTGGGTATGAAGAAGCGGGAGTGCACCACATGGAGGAGACCCATACTCGCCTTTGCATGCTAAGTCACTGGACCGCTGAAACGGATTCTTCCGAGGTGGAGCTTCCAAAGAGGGATCGTTCCAACGCGCCCACACCTTACTGCTTATTTATGGGCGGGCGAAAGCACCTATGGAACCATTCAATATTCGTAGCCTTACAATCCTATTTGGATCTTGCAAGACTGGAATATGAAACGAAAGTCATCCAGAAAAATGCTAGGAGCTTCTTCCGTAAATATTATAACCGGACATTTGACTATTTGGTCGAGCAGAAAGTCGATTTGTTGGGCAGAATAAGTAGAGAAAAGAAAGAGAACACTCACTTACTCTGACTGCTAATTTCATTCAAAAGGATAGAGGAAGAAAGCTACTCAACCAAAGCAAACATCAAGTTTCAGCTAGCTTTAACTTGAAATTGCGAAAAGAAAGAACAACTATGTAAGTAAACCCTAGCTAGTCCGTAGATCCATTTAGGAAGTGAAACGAAGCCAAAGCTTGATTTTACTAAACAAGCGAGAAAAGCCCTATTAGTCAAGTTGCTCAAGGTAGTTTACTTAATTAGTGCTTACGCTAAGGACGGATAATTAGAATACCATCTAGAAGATCTGGTCGAATGGTAGAAGACGATATGGGTTCGTTAGGAATCGTGTCTGGACATACGAGTCACAGCCGGTCAGGAAGATGAGAGATCAACGACAGAGCTACTTGCTACTAGTTGGAAAGGAAAGGACGAGACCACATTTCGTACATTTTATCTGGTCCAGACATTATAATAGCGAACGAAAAACCATGAGATTGGATCTCGAAAGCACTTCCAGCAGGGTTAACGGTTGTATGGCCCTCATTCAGCTGAAAGTAGGAAATCAATCCCGGCACGCCCGATGATTTAGTCTCTCGGCACGTCCGATGACTTAGTCTCCCGGCACGCCTGATGACAAGTGGCAGAGATAGGATTTGAACCTACGTAGAAAAACTTCAACAGATTTACAGTATGCAGCTTTTGACCACTCAGCCACTCTCCCCTTCCTGGGCCGAGGCCCCCCTCAACGGGTTCTAAGAAGGAGGGCGGCGCCATGAATAAATTAAAAAGCTTATTTCTTTTATTGAAGGTAACTAAGACTCTTTATTAACTTAGCTAGGATTCCAGGATTTGGTGACTCACCCCCGACTACGTGTCCTTTTGACCCTTTGTCCGCCCGCCAACAATGGAAGCAAGCTAGTCCCCTATGTAGGTAGCCTCTTTCCCCTTTTCATAATAAGAAGGTCCGCATTCAAGCCAAGCAAGAAAAGGCCCCTTAAGATAGCACCTTCCATTATATAATTTGAAAAGCAAGCTTTCGCGCAGCTTGGGCTTAAACGTAGGCTTGGGCTTAAAATCTAGAAGCAAGGGATTAAGCAACTTGAGCGAAAGTCATTTCACGTTAGCGCATCCGTTTTCTTATGAGCGATTTTGAAAGATTGCAGGGCGTTTAGGCTTGACTAAGAACGAAGAAAGGGATTTTCCCAACCTAGGTAAGGCACTTTTAAGCCCTTCTTTATAAGTCAAGCTTGGATTTGAAGCCAACTGAAAAACGGATGCGCGCTAGTAGCGCGGCTCGCTTCGCTTTTATTGCGGAGCTCGCTGCTTTTTCTTTTTCATTTTTTAGCAGTAAGTGCTTCCCCTTAGTTGGGTTGAGGGAAGAGGGCATTTCCATTGCGAAGGATTCAATCCAGCCCCAGGTTCCCCTACGGCTACCTTGTTACGACTTCACCCCAGTCGACGACCCCACTGTGGTACGCGCCAA
Organism: Datisca glomerata; assembly: GCA_003255025.1. NCBI lineage: Eukaryota > Viridiplantae > Streptophyta > Magnoliopsida > Cucurbitales > Datiscaceae > Datisca > Datisca glomerata. The sequence continues at coordinate 850,536 of QANY01001419.1, read as the reverse complement.
TAAGACCACCAAAAGCCTTTATGGCATGTGTGGTACACATAAGTAATGGGTGATCATTGGTCCGATGCTTCAGGCGAAACCAATTCCTAGGGTGTGATGGGCTGCGTGCATAGGGCCCGGGTACATATTCACCGCGGCATGTTGATCCGCGATTTCTACCGATTCTAACTTCATGTTCCCAAGTTGTAGAGAGCAATCCGAACTGAGCCAATCTCTCTGGATTCTTTCCGCCTTACCGCCTTGCTTCCTATTGTAATTTTCATTGTAGCACGTGTGTGGCCCAACCCATAAGGGCCATGCAGACTTGACGTCATCCTCATCCTCCTCCAGTATATCACCGGCAGCCCCTCGTGAGTGCGGCACACACCTTTTTATTTATTTCGGAGCTGTTTTGGTAGGGCGTACTAAACCTACTACGTAACACACCACGGGGCGGCTCGCATAAATGCTGAGTCTTTTTCCACCGCCAACTCGACGTCATCATCACCTGCAAGATAAGGCTAAAACCTTGAACTAAACAATTGAGAAAAGCCTTTTCTATTCAGTAAAGCGCACTAGCTGCAATCAAACTAAAGCGCGCACTAAAAAGTGCTTCATTCGAAAGATGCCACCTCCCTTCTTACTGACAGCACAGTTAAATGTTGACACTCAATTAGTAGTGCTGGCACGTAACTCGGCTCACTTCAGTTGCAAAGACTTTCTCCTTAGGCGCATGTCTCTGTAAAACAAAATGAGGGTTTCGCTCGTTATAGGACTTGACCAAACATCTCACGACACGAGCTAACGACATCCATGCAGCACCTGTATGAAATTCAGTACCATCCTATTAAGGACAGGTTTTGTTGTTCATATGTCATGGGCTGGTATGGTTCAGCTCATTGTATCGAATCAAACAACATGCTCACCCGCTTGTGGAGGCCCTCGTCAGTTCCTTTGAGTTTCAGTCTTGCGACCGTACTCCCCAGGCGGAGTGTTTCATGCGTTAGCTGGGCCCCTGCTCTGCGTAGACCAAGGGCGAACATTGATCATTTACGACATGGACTACCGGGGTATCTAATCCCATTCGCTCCCTATGCTTTTGCACCCCAGCGTCGGTGGGGACATAGAGAGCTGCCTTCACTTTTGGCGTTCCTTCGTAGATCTCCAGATTTCACCCCTACACATAAAATTCCACTCTCCTTTGTCTCACTCAAGTGAATTGGTTTCGAGAGCATTCCACCAGTTTTTGGTGACTTTCAATTTCAACCCAATTCACCGTCTACGTGCCATTTACGCCCAGTCATTCTGAAGAACACTTGCCCCCCCCCCCCCCCCCCCNNNCCCCCCCCCCCCCCCCCCCCCGTCTTACCGTGGTTGCTGGCACGGAGTTATCCGGGGCTTCTTCCTCAAGTCCTATCATGATCGTGCACTTGACAGAAGAGATTTACAAGCGACATTACCCTTCTTCACTCACGCGATATTGCTGGATCGGGCTTTCGCCCATTGTCCAAGATTCCCCACTATTGCCCCATTGGGAGTCCATGTCGTGTCTCTGTCCCAGTGTGGTTGATCATCTGAAAAGACCAGCTAAGCATCATTGGCTTGGTCATCCTTTACCTGACCAACTACCTAATGCCACACAGACTCACCAAACAATGCTTTTTAGCTTTCTTTAGGATTTGGCCTGAACTGTTCGGCAGATTCACACGCATTACGCACCCATTCACCACTTTGTTCTCGACTGTTCCCACCTCCTGGGCGAGACAAGCTACCTTTAGCTAGGAGCCTCTTTTCCTTCTACCCAGCTCCTCGAAAACAACGTTCGACTTGCATGTGTTAAGCATATAGCTAGTGTTCCTTCTGAGCCAAGATCAAATGCTTCTTTTGAGTATGATTGGGCCTTACAGTGGTATAACCTAGTGAACCGGGCATACTACTTCCCAACCTTCTGTGAACCTTGCTTCTCATATGATTTTTGCTACTTTCTTTAGATTCTCAAAGTTTTTTTATATAAAAAGAGTCTTAGTCTAGTCAACCAACTATCTCTTAAAGCTACGGCATCCCACCGATCCTCGCATCGGCTATGCTAGTTGGCTTTGCTATCGAGGCATAGAATTCTATGGACTCTTTCACCAGGTCAAGAAATGGTAGCCAACACATTTTCTCCTTAACCAACCAACGTCGTTTAATGGCAATAATCGCGTTTACCGTTAAAAGTAAATCGGTGTTCTCCTTACGCGAGTAACACCCTACTCGGAAGACCATGGTAATACGAGTAGGATATGTAATATGTCCATAGGGATGACATCACACCAGACGTCCTAATTTAACTTCCCCAACTCTTCCATTCTCTTTTTCACAGAGAACTGACAATGTGTCGATCTAAGGAATGTAAACATTATAAAAGAGGAGGAAGTAGAAGGAGGAATGAAATACAGGCTAGTGGTACGAATCAATGCAAGAAAGGACGGGGAAAGCTTTGAGTTCAAGCAGGCGAATAGTGAAGAAATACCAACTTTCTCATTAATAGATTTAGCCTGCATACCTCTAAGAAAGCCAAACAAGAAAGATTTAGGCTCCACTCTTCCGTCTTCAGCTGGTCTATTCTACACTCTCCCAGCAGCATTCGTCTGTCTGAACATGGGGACTGTAATGAGCAAAATGCCCCACTCCTCCACATTTATAATGGTTACCAAATCTCCTCTACTGAGGCATTTCTTATCTCCTTTACAGGAAGCTCTGCTGGCATCTCGACGTTCTCCTTGATGTCGTCCTGGCGCTCTCCCCCTTTAACAAGTTTGTAAAAAGGATGACTTTGGCTTCCTATAAAGCAAACCCCACCCTAGGTTTTGGCAACTTTCTACTCCTCCTGAGCTGTCTTGCCATATCTAATATGGCTTCAAGCATCTAGCTACACCACTGCTGCCTGCTCTCTCCTTCTTCGGCACTTCCTAGTCCACAACAGACCCGATCTTCTCTTGATCCATCTAAATCACACCCTTGCTGATCCAATGGAAAAGAAATAGCACTTTCGTTTGAGCATCGTTTCACGTACATCTTCTTTTCCTGCTACACCCGAAACACTGTACTCAGGGTTCCAAACCTCCAATGAGTGACTATAAACGATTATGTCGTCAAGGTTTTCCACTACAAACTGGTCAAGGTAAGGGTTTGAGTTATCTATTTAAGTGCAGAACAAGACCTGAATTAGGACAATATTCATAGATCAGTTACTCTTTATGTACGTTATGGAGTCTCCACTCCATGTTGAAAGCCCTTTCAAATAGCATAAGCCTTGAAAGTCTTCAATTAGACTAGTACGTTAGATTTTTTTTATTTCAAAGGGGAATGTAGAAAAGAAGAGAGGAAGAAACTGGTTCATTGATGGAGTTTGTCTCTTGAAAATGGTTTTCTTTCCTTACTCTCTTTAAGGTAAGGTATTTTTCTCTATTTTTTTTCATGGTATTAGAGCCAACAAGAGAATTAGAGTGCTGAAATAATAACTTAAAACCTGCTTGCTTTCTTAGAGAATCAAACTGTTCATGTCTGCTTTTTATTTTTTCTTTTATGACTGATAGAAATGAAATGGAAAGTCGTTTGCTCTATGCCCTATACCCAAAAAATGTCTTTGGTAGATCCTAACACGAATTATGTACACAATGAGGATCACAATCATTGAGACTGTTTGGGTACCAAGCTATCTTCTCAATCTATTTACAAAAAAGCCTTCAATGTAGTGATGAAATTGTGATACATAATCAATGGTAATACGAGTAGGATATGTAATACGTCCATCCACTTTGTTTTTTATTATTATTAAAATGAATCGAATCCTATCAAATATTTATATTTCTCCTTTGAATTACTCATATATATCCTATGAATTTCATTTCGCACTAGAAACTATTCTAGGAGAAGTTCGAATCCGTTCGGATATTGATCGGTCTTGGTTTGACATGATTTACACGTTACTGGTTCCTAGAAGAGTTAATATCTCCATTAGCTAAACCCTATCTTACCCTGCCTTTGGACTCGTATTTTTTTTGTATACAAACAACGAAGGCCTTCCCAACATATGTTGCAATGTCTTCAATAACATGCTCTTACTTCGTCTTTCCCTTAATAAGTCATCAAATTTGGTGCTTTTTGATCCCCAATTGCTATGGAGAACAAAGGACGAAATACAATCGATTCCTCTATTTAAGTGGTTCTCTCTTCTCCTTATTCGTGTTCCTAACTCCTCCCCGGGTAGTTCCCAATTTGGCACTTTTTATACTCTGTGGGTGTAACATCAACAAATTCGCTCATGATCAAGTTACAACCTAAGATCTATGATCTTTTTATGTTAACTATTCATATTTCGTTCATGCCATCGGTATGCTCTTAGGTACCTGTAATTGTGATCCGTTTGCTAGAACTAAGGGGTCTTTCTGTGGAAAGTTTCACGAACAATCGTCGTTTTTTTATGGTTTTTCCGCTTTTCACAACTGCTTTTTCCACACCTCCGGATATCTGGTGTCAAATCATCACTCGTTTCCTTATTTCTTTGATAATAGAGTTGGCTATCTTTGTGGCATCGATTGTACAAGTTCATGAAGATGGCTGGACGAGTGGAATGAGGGAAAGCGGCTCGATCGACAAAAAAAAATAGTACCCCCTAGAACCTGGCAAACTAACTCTCAATGAATTCCCGAGCAATTCACAACCAACATATGCGATTCATTCCCGTAAAGATTATATCACGCAGAAGACTCCTTACCTTAGGAGCGGGATGAGTGAGAAATCCCCAGCAAGCGCTGGTGAAGAACGCAAGCAAAAATGGAGCTCGGGATGTGTTATTTCCATCAAGAGAAATGTGGCAGACTAGTTAGAAGGCCGACCACATAGGGGGAGCGAACCGTAAAGCTCAGCTTTACAGAACGGACCAATCTTCCCTACCACCCCCATAATCTCTCTTTATAAAAAAGCCTGTGGTAACCGAGAAGAGCTAAGCCACTAATGCCGTGGTGAAGGTTATACCTCAGAAAGTCAGCGAAGCTAAGGTTTCGTATGTTATATATCCTTTCGATCAAGCGACAACTTCTAAGGAAGGCCTTCATTCCCCTTTGAAAGAATTAAAAAAATAGCGATTGGAAAATGGAGAGAGAGAATATGGAAAATGGAGAGAGAGAAGGTTGCAGAAGTGCTTTTAGATCTCATGGAATAAAGAAAAATTTCGAACAAAACTTTCCATTTATTTCTTGCTTTCATAGAGGAGATGAAATCCTGATTACAGTACTGTAGGCCAAAATTGGATTTGGAAGTCCAAGCCAGAGAAAGGAAGCTTTGAGATAATATACTTTCATCCTAATTTCATTTACTAAAAAATAGGGTGATCACCTGAAGAGATTTTTTGGCGGAATTGACATACATAATTATTAGAGTGAGTATTGAGCTGCCAAAAGTGATTCTCCTCCTTTTTTGGGCGGGAAGATAATCTTTATGAAGTCCATAGAAAAAAAATTCTTATGAAGCCAAATGCTCTTGGATGGGCAGTTGAATAGGGATAAAAATCCTTTTTTCTCCTTCATATTGAATGTAGTCTATCACTTTGAGGTCATGAGAACCTTGTGAATTGATATAAATTATGGCATGCATCTCTGAGGGGAGTGGCATGGCCAAACGTCGTCCCAGAAATGAATGAGCTTACAGCTTATCAAGCTAACTTGGGTGTTAGGTCGCACTCTTGTAGTTAGTGGATGGGAGGTCTTCCATTCCAAAAGAGATCAAAATTTCACTTTTTCTCCCACTTATCATCTCTTTGTGGGACTTGTTCCCTCTTCAACTCATCGCTTTATAGATAAGCATTTTTATTGATAATGCTTAAGGTCCCACCTTACCTTAAAAAAATAGTCGAGCCGAAGGAGCTCTCACAAATAGAATTTGAGTACCACGGGGAAAAGCTAGCTGGATAAAGAAGACAAAGATCACCCGCTTGACAATTCTACCTTGGGGAGGAGACAAAAGACTTTAATGTAACAATAGAAACTCATATTCAAAAGCTTTTTCGATATATGAACAAGATTACTATGGAAGAGTTGGTTAACATTGCCCTGACTCACAGCTCTAAGATGACTAGCATGAATGAGCAAGCTTCTACACCACCTAGACTTTTAATCATAGATAAGCTTGCATTGATCTCAACATAAAAGGATGAACCTAGTATGTCTATTTGTACGCATCAACTTAACTCACTCCTAACCTCCCTAGACACTCCAATGAACACATAATGAAAATTGCCTGGTAAGAGCCAGGAATGAGAAATGAGTTTGATAAATAAGAGTTAGTTTAGGAATGTCCCGCTTAGTTAAAAAACATCAAATTTTGAGTCGGGGCAGCATGGATACGAGACTATTGAAGTGTAGTTTGGAATCATTGTGGTTTTCTATCTTAAGATTACCAAATTGGAGAATCACCAAGGCCTTTTAGTGATTCGACGCGCCTCCCTAAGCTAGACGCTTCACCTACCTGACCTTAGAGAGAATAGAATAAGTCACTCTACCCTAGTCTTACTAAGAGTTTGAATTGCTCTATAGGATAGTAGGGAAAATGAATTGCATTAGTGCGATTTCGCTAACTGAATCACCCAACGAACAAATCGCCTCCTTGCTATCTTAAAAAGAAAAGCGGACCCGCGTGAATCGCGTCTTCGATCTTGCATATATAAATCAGATATTTCTTATTTCTCAACCAGGTCAACTGACGCCAGCATCACCACTACGAAAACTCCATTTCCTTAGTCCTTTTATGTGAAACAAAGCCAAGCCTTTTCTGCCTTCCATCCTACCTTGAATTACTTGAGACTTTTTTTTATTAGCCCAGTCATGAACCACCCTGGTTGGAGCCATGGTCTACCCAGCAGTGCTTCATATCCTCATTTCTCTTTGTCTAAGATTAGACTCAAAGTACCAAAGCAGGCATCCTGTTTTATTCTTTTTCTTTTGGCTAAGAAGCCCGTAGGTTGTACGCCAGCCATACGCAGCTTGAACTGTGATGGCCACAATGCTTAGCTATTGCCGATCCTCAAGATGTCTTTGGTTGAATGTTCACACCTGATCCACTGTCTGAACTTCCCACATTCACTCCTGGAAATGGAAACTCGAAAAGAGGAATTTTTACCTCCCGGTCTACTATAGTCAGCCTCACGGTGTGCCTGACTGGCGAGTTTATCATCTCCACGGCTTTCCCTTTTGTGGGCTACTCCTGAGCAAAAAAGGAGGCTGAATCCTATTATGAAATAAGTGGTTAAGAAAGAAATCATCCAATGGTTAGAAGTTGTCATTATCTACCCCATTTCAGATAGTCATTGTTGAGTCTCGTTCAGTGTATCCAAAGAAAGGTGGTGTTACAGTTATAGCAAATGAACAAAATGAGTTAATCATTACCATAACATTCACTGGCCAGAGAGTGTGCATGGATTATCACAAATTGAACAGGGAAACAAGAAAGGATCATTTCCCCTTGCCCTTCAAAAAATCATTACCTACATGTTTTTTAGGACATGTAGGTTTTTATAGAAGGTTTAATAAAGACTTTTCAAAAAATTCTAAACCTTTATGCGTGCTGCTAGAACAGAATAAAACTTTTGATTTCTCTCCTGAATGTATGACAGCTGTTTTTACACTAGAAAACACTTTAATCACTACACCTGTCATAGTCGCTCCTAATTGGGAGCTACCATTTTAACTATTATGTGATGCCAATGATTTTACAGTAGGGGCAGTGCTTGGTCAAAGAAGAGGTAATGTCTTTTATTTAATTTACAATGCCATTAGAATTATATCTAATGTAAGGAATATTGAAACAATGTCATTCCTCTCCTTATGGAGGACATTTTGGAGGCTCAAGGTCTACTGCCAAAGTTTTACAATCTGGATATTATTGGTCTACACTGTATAGATATGCATATGAAGTGGCCAAAGTAATCATAAATGTCAAAGATCTAGAAATATCTCTAGGTGAAATGAGATGCCTCTAACAAAAATCTTAGAAGTTGAACTTTTATGTCTGGGGAATAGACTTCATGGACCCTTTCCCTCTCTCTTATGAAAATCTCTACATTCTTGTAGTAGTGGACTATGTCTCAAAATGTGTAGAAGTTGTAGCACTGGTGACTAATGATGCTAAGGTGGTGGTGAAGTTTCTTAAAAAAAAATATTTTCACTAGATTTGGGACACCAAAGGAAATCATAAGTGATGAGGGAACACACTTTTGCAACAAGGTGTTTGAGGGATTGTTGGCTAAATATGGAGTCAAACACAGAGTTGTCACAGCATATCATCCTCAAACTAGTGGGCAACTTGAGCTTTTAAATAGAGAGATCAAAATGATTTTTGAGAAGGTAGTAAATCCTAGAAGGAAAGATTGGTCCCTTAGAGTTGATGATGTATTATAGGATTATAGAACAGCTTACAAAATGCCGTTAGGGATGTCCCCTTACAGGTTGGTGTTTGGCAAAGCTTGCCACCTACACTTAGAGCTGCAATATAAATGCTTTTGGGCAATCAAGAATTTGAATATGGACATGAAAGTTGCTGGAATTCATAGGGTTTTACAACTAAATGAGCTAGAAGAATTCATGATCTTCTCTTATGAAAATTCCAGACTCTACAAAGAAAGAACAAAGAGGTGGCATGATAATAGGATAGTGAGCAAAGAGCTTCAGCCAGGAGAAAGAGTTTTGCTATAAAACTCAAGGCTAAAGCTATTTCCAGGAAACTTGATGTCCAGGTGGGTGAAAGTGTATCCACATGGAGCTTTCGATTTTTTGGATGAAAAATCTTGGAAGGAATTTAAAGTGAATGAGCAAAGAGTTAAACACTATTGAGAGAATGATGAATTCAGCTTAGAGAGCCTTGAAGCCTAAGGTAAAATCAGGCTGATGACTTTAAACTAAGCGCTTGTAGGAGGAAACCCAATGATAATTTTTAAAATTCTTTGATGTTAAATTCGAGTATTTAATTAGTTAAATTTTGTTTTGTGTAACAACATGTTAGGTTAATTTTAAATTCAAAGCTAACAAATTTTTTATTTAGGGAAAGATGCTCGGGAATATCGTAGGTCGTGCAAAGGTTCACAAAAGGAAGAGCGCTCATTGGTTGTTGACCACGTGGAAAAGAATGAGAAAAATGTTGCGTCATCGAGCACTAGCTCACCAGATATTTGGGAGATTATTAAAATAGGATAAAATCAACACAATCCCAAAATTTTTGAACTTTTCCCCCTAAAATATCTGAAGTGTCACCATCTTTTTTGTTACAGGATCTAACGACTCAGGGAGGAGCAAGTCCAGATGGAGATGCATGGCGTGTTCCTTTAAAAGAGAAAGTGGTCCTCCTCTCTACCCTACGCAAAACCCTTTTTCAAAAATCCAGTCGTCTTCTACCTCCAAACCCTCCCTATCCATAAAGGTTTAACACCCAAAAACATGTCTACAAAGCTACCCCCAAAAAGAAAATGCAAGTACACAAGTCCTTTTCTCATATACAAAAGTTCATCAGTGAGGAAGCTGAGAGAAAATATGAGGAAGAAGTTAGGAATCACAAGTTCCATGAAGAGAAGGGATTCCTGGTTCAAAATGGCCCAACTTGATGCTTTCACAAGATGTTTCAAACATTTTCAAGATGAGGGAATGCATGGAACTTTGCCACCACTATAAGAAAATCATTGTACTGCTAGTGAGGGAGTTCTATGCCAACTACAATACCAAGGAGACGAAGGTGATCATCCGGGAAATAGAGGTAATTGTTACTTCTAAAAGGGTGAATGAGGTGTTATGGTTAACTGATGCTAGGGATGAATACAATGATATTACTGCCAATATAACTGACTCTGATATGGAAACTATGCTGAAGGATTTGACTGTCCCTGCCCCCACTATCAAAGTTTGGTATCATATTTGGCGTGATTCTTTGATTCCTAAACCCATATACAAAATGTAACCCAGGAAAGATTAATTTTATTGCATTGCACATTGACTTGTAAAAGCTTAAATGTGGGAAAAATCATTCTGAAAGAGTTAACAAGATGCATCACATAGGAGAATAGGTTCTTTGTTTTCCCTTGTTTGATCATAAGACTCTGCAAGGCACATAAGGTTCCTTTCATGGATGATGAGGAAATATTGACAAATAGGAGCCCCATTAACATGGCCATTCAGTGTTTAAAAGCTAATAAAACCAAAGGTCCAAAAGATGTTGGAGCATCTTCATCTCACCCCATAGGAACCCCTTTTATGAATTTGATGTGACAGATGTTTACTTGACTCTGTGTTCACTTTATGACAAAAAAAATCTAGAAAGCCTTCCGAAGGAGAGTGGAAAATTGGCTGCAACACTAGGGGCTACAACAACAAACTTATTAGGAGTATGCTCAAGAGAGAGATATGGCAATGAATAAAAGGCTTCAGAAGAATTTCATAAAGCCCTTCGCATCCTTTCCTGTCTTTCTTGAAGTCCATCTTCAACCCTAGAAGGATGAGGTGAGAGGTGAAGAGAAGGAAGGAGGTCAAGAGGAGGGTGATGAAGAAGGAGAAGAGCAAAATGGTCCTGCAAAGGAAGAAGATGAATTGGGAAACATTGATGAAGATTTAAAGCAAAAGAGAGAAGTTGAGATGGAAAAAGAGGTTGAGCAAGAGACTGGGAGAGTAGAGGAGTCTAAGAAAGAAATAGATGAAGAAATGCTAGAGTCTTCAGAGCCTGAAGAAGGTGAGAAATTGGTAGAAGTGTCGAAGAGAGAAGAAGAGATAGCAGAAAGAGAGAGTGAGGAGGAGGAAGAGGTGGAACCAACATCTCCACCACCACCAAAATTCACATAGAAAAAGCAGCATGAAAAGGGAAAAGAAAGATGCTAACAGCCCAGAGCCAAAAGCAGAAAAGAAGTCGGCTGTTGAAGAAAAAATCAAAGGGAAAGATGTAAAAACCCCAGCTACAGCATCCACTACTTCCAAAAAGCTGAAGAAAAAAAAAAGTGGTTGAGGAGGACCTAGACGCGAAATCAAAGCTAAAAGAAGAAATCAAGTTTGTGGAGAAGCAACTCTCTGCTCTAAAGGAAGCCTCAAAGAAGAGGGGTGGCCTGAGCAGCGCTTCCCAAAACTGAAAGCTGGTTGAGCGTTGCAGCAGGAAAGTGAGTCTCTCTATCTTCCCTCTTTATATCTGAAAAAATTTATCTGGATATTAAAACTATTTTTATGGATATTTTTTATTGGCAGTGGGGGGACTGTCTGATTTATGTTTGGGGGAGGGGGGTAGCCCTTCTCTCTTTTTGGTTGTTTATTTTTATCTGTTAGTTGTTTACTTTTCCTGGATGTTTGTGCTTTTTCTTCACTAGATAGTTTTTTAATTAGCTGGCTAATCTGGGCACTTAGGAGAGTAGTTGGCTGCTTTAAGAAGCTTTGGTTAATTTGAGCCCAAGTGAGGTTTAAGGCTCTAGTTAAGTGCCCATTTTCTGCTTAAAATAGTATGCTAAGATGTGGAGTAGAAAATAAGTTTGGGGATGGGAATTAAATTGTCGTGTATTGAAAATATTATGAATCTGCTGAAAATACCTTGGGTTTTGAAAAGATTTGAATAAAAATGATAGAAGAGCTCCTCTGTTTTAGGCTGCTGAGTAACGAGGTTCCTTCACTAAAAAAGTTGTCATTCGCATAAAAATGTAGCCAAAGATATGAGCTAGCTATAGCATTTTAATGCGTAAAATTGAAGTAGCAACCTTGTTAGCTTTGTTGTTGAGTAACCGAGTGTCTTCATCACCAACGTTGGCGTTCACATAAAAAGACAACAAAGCATAACAGGGATTCCAATCCTATTGCTTAAAAAAAGAAAAAGAAAGAAGCCAATCTCAGTAGTCAAGTCCCCTTGTGCTTTGTGATGGTCTTTACTCTCTTTTATGTTTTCTTGTTAAAGCATACTGTGATGAATAGATGTATGAGTACTTAGCTAAGATTAGGATCAATATTCTTGGGGTTGAATTATCCTTTACATTCTAAAGTAGTGGCTTTACTCCTAGCACACACTACCTTTGGGAATTAGCTTATATCTGAAATCAGCATGTTACATAGTATTGTGTTTTTAAAGTTCTGTGACCATTAATGCTCTATCAGATTGACCAGAAAGTTAAAAATTTTAGCTTGCTTTAAAACTGCACAATATGCTTTAGTTATGTTGAGGTTAGTTCTTGGTAGTTTAGATTTACATTCCTCGAGGTTGAGTGATGATCTAAGTCTGGGGGTGTAATAACTCTAAGAAATTAGAGTTATCTTAGCATTCTTAGGCTTAAATTGTTGCTTGTTTAATAGATGTTAGATTTGCTTTATTTTGGTTAAATGCTAAAAAGTTAGTTTAAGGTTAGTTTTAATTGCATGCTAGCCTTTTTGGATGCTTTTAAGGAAATTTAATGCATGGGGTTTTCTTAGTGCATGGATTTTTGCCAAGCTTGGTATCTTTTGACGCTACAATAAGCCCTCGTTGTTGTAGCTTTGGTCGTACATTGCAAGCTTGGTGATTGGTCTGGCGCGTGGGTAGCTAGTGTTGAATTCCTTAAAGGAGGTAATCATTAGAATCAGAATCAGTTATTCAGGTGTTGTCGGATCCGTCACCTGCAGTCCGCTCCTTCTTGGAGTGCTTGACACGTACCCTTGTGCTCTAAGGAAACCCTAGTTTTCTTGACTGCTATAAAAGGCAAAACCTTCTATTTTAGAGAAGAGTAGTAAGAAGATGCGATATTTTTTAGGAAGTCGACAGCTACCTGGTACAAAAGGTGAACCTGCAGAAAAGAAGGAAAGAAGACAATAGAAGAAGAAAGGAAGAAGTCGAAGAAGACAAGAGCAAGAATACTTAGTTTATTCTTAATGTTTCCTCTTTTTTTTTCCTTTTGGAACATTATATTTTAGAGCTCACTATGAGCTGAACATCTTGAGGGTAGTATGGTAAAATGGACTTGGATTCTACTTTATCTTATTTATTGATGTTTCTATTGTTTAGCTTTCTTAGGTGTTTCAGTTTTTGTGTATTGCATGCTTAGTTCTATTAGTGACTGGTCATCTCTACTAGAATACAAGTTAGATTAATACTTGAAAGAGTTTAGTCTAATGAAAAATCTTGAATGTTTAAGTTGGAAATGCATGAGCATTAGATTCATGTAGACTTAGGCATTTTTGTGAGTTGTATAGATATATGGACTTTCCTAATACCCTTTTTAGCTTAAACTTATTTGATCAACGTGAAACCTAGTTGAACTTTGATATGAAGATGGTTAGGGTGTATTTGATGATCTAACAAATGACAATTTGGTGTGCTTGAAAGCTTAGATAATATTGTTGAGAAGCTTTAGCAATAGAAACTAGGTTAATATTGATAAAGTAGATGAAGAGGAATTTAGCCATGCTAGCCCCTCTGTCCTATTGAATATCTCATTCATTTAAGTAACCTTGTTCCATTCAGTTGTTAGTAGACAGTTTTTATTCTAAGCATTGTACATTTTTTATTCTACAGCATTATCTTGCCAGTTAAATATGTTTGTTCACTTAAGCATTGCATATTCTCTATTCCCTGTGGGTTTGACACTTATTTACTACTATAGTACTTGTTGCGACACATATACTTGCATAAGACACATTCTCATACAACAATTTACATATCTGGTATGAGACTCTTATTATGATAGACAAGCATATACATCCCTCATTCTCCATAGATACATGAGTATATGTTTCACAACTATCCAGTGCTCTCTCCTTGAATTCAAATGATATCGTTTGGCTAAGCTTACTATGTAATATATATATATATATATATATATATATATATATATATATGATCTGGTGTATAATATAACATGTACTTAATACTTCACACCGTCGAAAGCAAGAAACATGTCTTCAAGTTATTTATTTCATCCTACATTGACAAGATACATGAATTCTAATTCTAAAAAGGTAATAACACCTTTCTTGGAATTCTGCATTGCTCACATACGCAAAGTATTATCATATATACAGTCTAAGATAGCCACATTATTCTATATTAAAGTCTTTTATGAACTTAGTTCTTAGCATGAATACCACTTTTCTAAAGTTATTATATCATGAATTCATAGCTTTATTCTTGACATTTAACTCTACATTATTCCTATTTATAGCATGGCTCACTATGAGCTTCTCAAAAATCTGATTCTTCAATCAAGATAATGTTCCAAGTCCTTAGTGTATGCTTAAGTCTACGATTCGACTAATGCATCATGTATACCATTTATTTCTGGCTGTAAGAGAAAAATCTGAAAGATCGAGATATAAAGATATTCACTACAAAACATCCATATGCCAAATCTCATAAACTAGATGAGCTGCAAAAATATTTTCTATACTTAATATCGTCTCTCTGAGTATATCATTCGCACTAAGCCCAACCTTGAAATTTATTTAACCTTTGGTTGACATCTCACTTTTATTGCAAATCTCTAGCACTTAATCTTGTAATCCCTTCTACAAGCCTCCTTACTCCATTGGTGTCAAAGGATTTCTTTTTAGATTTCATTACTTGAAGCCAAAAATTTAATTTGCATCATTTACAACCTCTATGTAGTCACTAGGATCTGAGTCATGTTCCACTGGGATGGACTCACAATTCTAGCCCTTAAATATGAATCTCTCACTTAGTTATAATCCCCTCCCACTATGATGTAGTGATTAAGATCTAGCTCATGTTCTTTCAGGATTACCATAATGGACTATAAGAGGAACATGTATTTCTCTTATAAATGAAAAACGATCCAACTGCAAAAAAATTGGCTAGGATTGAGAGATCAATCCTAGCCAAAAATTATATCTTTAATAAAATTAATTAAATCAATTCTAGTTATAATTTTTCATTACTTGAAATAGGGCCGAGTGATTGATTGCTAGGTATCCTTGTTGTATCTATTAACTACCGGTCAAGACAATACCTATAATCCATAGGTTAGCTCGGGGACCATAAGGATAACAATACTCTTGACTAAATAATTAATAAACTATACCGACCAAACAAATAATTAGATTTATTAATTATTAATTATAATTAATTTTACTATAAATTTTAATTGAACCCCAATCATATTTTATTATTCATTATGTGTTTCCCTTTTAGAATATAGCACTCTTTATAACTAGATAAAGTATAATCGAACTAATAATGTCCACGCCTCTTTTTTCTTTAAGTTCCAAATCTCATTTTATTGATCAACCATGATGATTTCTATACTTGATGCCTCAAGTAAGATTATCAACTATCTAATAAACCATTAGTTATACTAAGTACTTAGAATACTATGATTACATTAACAGATTTTGTCAAGGGGTATTGTGTCAGTTATATAAAAGTGTTTATGGACTCTATTACCGAGTAACTATGCATCCTTATTATCTAATAACTTAGTCATCCAAACTACATATGTGTTGACACAAAGAATCTAAATCATAGTAGATCAAAATAATTTATCCATTAAATATAAGCTCAAAACTCTATCTAGATCAAGAGCACTCATAATTTTATAGCAATAAGTTAGGATTTTCTTAAGATAGTAATTTTACTGAAAATCAAACTCATTGCTCCTTACATTGCATTGCGAATGCACTAGTACATTAACTAGGTACTCCACCCAGTGATCAATGTAAGTTACTACACAAGATAGAGTAAATTTACTACAAGCTTTCTTAGTAAAGCGCATAATTCACTAGACTGTGAAAATACATATTTACAAGTTATAAAATGACATTTTTTAGATACATTGTTCATATGAGCTAAACTTCGTAGGACCCATAAACATGTTATAAGCTTATGGATCTTTTACAAGAATATGTAGCATGTAATATAAGAAAATCATTTATTATAATTCAAAATTAATGTTTTGATAGAACGCAGAATTACAATGCTTTAAGCATACAATCCTAAGACCCTTATGATCATTTGACTGTGTCCCTTATGATCGACATAATAACCATATGACTACACCCCTTCTTATAGGCATTACTATCTTATGGTTACGTCGTTTATGATTAACACGATGGCCTTATGACCGCATCCGTTAACATGGGCATTATTAGGATCATAAGAAAACTGTTCAAAGTGACCCAAATGACCGAACCAGACTAAACCGCAACAGCTCAATCGGTTGGAATGTTTTTGGGCCTTTTGACCTGGTTTAGTCTCTGACTTGTTTGAAAAAACCTCACAACGAACCGAACCAAATTGTATGAGTACAACTCTTGCAAATGGCAAAGCTTTTACATTGCATGTATAATGTCAAACTTTAATTTTTTATTCAAACCGTAGCCACACTCATCATTTCTAACGCGCGCGCACGCGCACACACACACACACTCTATCTCCCTTCTTTCTATTGTCCTTCTTCCTTTTCCTTGTGTCACCAATTTCAGTTTATAAATTCATTTGATTTTGCGTCCTTCTTCCTTTTCCTTGTATCACCATTTTTAGTTTATTATTTCCTTTGATTTTGCTTCCTTCTTCAGTTTCCTTTTACCACCATTTTACAGTTTATAATGTCATTTTATTTTTAGTTTTTGTTCCCTCCCTATTCCCTCTTTACAAAACCAAAAGACTCGGCAGAACTAAGAGTAAAAAAATTTCTCGCTCCATTTCTCATCTCTACCTCGGCTAGGAATTTTAGGGTTTGAATTTTCTTTTGATAGGTTCTTTTTTTACATATTTATTTAATATTCACATTTTATTTAATATTTTAATATATCTATTAACATTGTGGAATGTATTATCTACTTGGAAATATGAATTTATTTTTTGTGATTAGAAATGTAAAATAAGATGTAGCTTTAGAATGATAATTTTACGATTCTATACTAACATGTACCAAACAGTGTCTAAGTAGTACAATTTTTTTACAGATACCCAACCAAACATTGGACTGCACTATCTAGTCCAATACAATATAGTACAGTCAAATCTGATAGATTAGTACAGTAATATTCAGTACTATCTTGACTGCCAAACAAGGCCTTAAAAGAGATGGACTCATTTTCTATATAAGGGAGAGAATAGAGAGAACTGATGAGAGTTTTATATAGCGTTCTGAATAGATTTTTCATATAATTTTCTTTCTTTCTAATATCTTTTATAAATTGAATATGTTCATCTCTTCGCATTATATTTTCTATGTGATGGACTAAGTTTTGTGGGATCGATATGACACTTCTTTTATTGAGAAGAAATATAAAAAAAATAATATTTTTAAATTTGAAAATTAAGTTACTTTAAATAAAAGATAATTGCTATAAAGAAACAATCAAACGAAACTAATAATCACATAATTAAATAAACAAACTCAAGTAGCAAGTGAAGAATATAGAAAGATACTCAATTTACTATGAGTTAAGAGATAAATAAATAATATGCAGAATATTAAAGTATGGAATAATAAATGTGTGAGAAATGAGAGACGGAAAGTAAAGTGCACATAAGTAAAAGAGTAGGGAAGAGAATGTAATACCCTATGGTTTTAATAGGGGTTATTTTGTAATTCAAAACTCCAACTCACACCTTGTTGGGGGTTATGCCCTCAAAGCATGTGTATTGACATTTTGATATGAAATTTAAAAAGAATTACATTTTTCAAATAATTATTCTTTTAAATTATTGTTGAATAATTTATATAAATATCTAAATATCTCATATTCATTAATGAGACTATGATCTTGTATTAGTACGTGAAGATTAAGATCATAGATAATTAATAAAATTGTCAGCAACATGTTAAAGTATGGAATCTTTAATGAATGGTTACTAGTATAGTTGACTAAGCATTATGAATGCGTGTGATCTAAATCCAGATCATTGATGTGGATATAAATCTTAGTGAAGGTATTTTATATAATAAGATTATATATGACATGATCGATGTGAATTAATATCTTTATTAACGTGTTGTTTATCATAAAGATTTAATACACTTCAATTCGATGATCGTATATATATCAGTCTGAATCCTGAGTAGTCATGAACTCCTATGCATATCTACTTGATCTTTTGATTCCCTC
The DNA here is from genome assembly GCA_003255025.1 of Datisca glomerata. Taxonomy (NCBI): domain Eukaryota; kingdom Viridiplantae; phylum Streptophyta; class Magnoliopsida; order Cucurbitales; family Datiscaceae; genus Datisca; species Datisca glomerata. The sequence goes on along the minus strand of QANY01001419.1, from coordinate 832,474 downwards.
GTTAAGGCCTGTTTGTTAACCAGGCTAGTGACTTTTGTTTTGGAGATTCAGAGATGTGGATGGTTGGGGACATGATCTTATAAGACTTTGAATCTAAGCTTTCCTAACAGATCGTATATTGGTTCCCTTAAAGGTTAATTCTAGAACTGAATGATTATTGAGATCTAATTTATAATAAGATTATAAATTAGGCATTCACTAGTGGATTAATGGTACTTAAGGATCAATAGATAATTAGAAGGGTAAAATGTTAATTTTGACCAGTTCTAATTTACGAAACAATAATTGGAGGACAAAACTATATGAAATGATTATGTCAGTGGACTACATGAGAATACTCTGTAAATACATTCTATAATCTCTAAGAGTGTAATTTCATATTTATAGTAGACTAATAATGAAATTAATAAATAAGATTAGATAATTATAGAGTTTAATTAATAATCTGGTTTATTGGAGCTTAGGATTATAGGTCCATCGTCCTCAAGTCACCTCTATAGTATGATGACTAAGGTGTGAATATTTCAGGACATGAGAAAATGACTTACAAAAAGAATTTTTATTTTGGCACAAGTATATAATTATGAGATAACTATGTGTGATTAATTAATTAAATTATTTATATATTTAAATATAATTTTCAGAAATTATATATATCAATAACTATCGATTTTTTAGTTATCGATAAGTGAGACGTAATATCTAACTTATGAAATTATATAATTAAATTATTATTAGATAATAATTTAAAACAACTGAAACTATTATTTGTGAAATAACAGATAAGTTAGTTGATAGGGATAATCAAATATGTTAATTTTGAATTAACTGATATCTAGATAATTATCTGATTAAAATAAATATTTATTTCGTAGTAATTGCAACATGTGAATCACTGATAGGATATCAGAAATTGACATGAACTACTGTGGTGTCACGTGGCACTACAGTAGCGAGTGTGCAACACTGTAGTGCCACATGGCACTATAGTGGTTCCGTGAGGCACTGTGCTGGCTCACGACACATTGCAATGCCATGGGGCACTAGAGTTGCGCACAATCGCAGTGGGTCCCACTGTCATTTGTAATTTTATAATTAAATATTATATTAGTTTAACACTAGAATTTTGATAAGTCATTATCTAGAATATATATAGATATTATTTTAATGGCCTTTGTTGTTGTAAAAAGAGGAGAGAACCAGTTGATTAGATCATCAATTCATCAATCAAGAGTTAAATTGAGAACACGATTGGTGTCAGATGATTTTCTTCTGTGATTAAATGTTAATCAAATCTCTAAAAGAATAATTATCACGTTCTTTTAGAGAATCATCTTACTAAAGTCTTTCTCAGTAAATATCTAGATCTCATGTGTTGAAAACATCTACAGACAAAAAAAGTGTCTTGTAATATTATACGTGCCCACACACATTCTAGTGCGTTGAGGATTGACTTAGAAGATCTTTGTTTGAATCTCAGAGTTTACTGATCGTTGGAAAAATTTTGTGAGAACGGATGATCGATCATTTTTTGTAAGGACATTTGATATAGACTACAAGAGGTATATGATTCCTAACATTGTATGTTGTAGATTTAACTTATAAATATATGGATCCTAACTGATTGAAAAAAAAAATTCAATAAAAGTTTTTATTTGGTTATTTTGGCGTTGCGCAAGTTTTATTTTATTAAAAGATTCATTTTTTATTAAAATTTTAATTTTTTTTAAAAGGCCACGCTTCCGCCTCACACGCGATGCGATGACCAGCAAGTGGAATCAGAGGTGGTCTTTATATATTTATATGTTAAATATTGTGTGTGTTTTCTTACATTATTCATATAATATGAGATATGTATGATGATGGGTGGTTACATTTTTTGAATGTATGAAAAATAATGGATCTTTAATTGTATGGTGATTATTGGGTTAGACTTTATTTTAGTTTTTCCTACATCTTGTGTAAGCCGAATTGGAGCGTAGAAATTTTTGTAATTTTATTTCAAATATTATTGTAATTATTTTGAACGCGAGAAGACGAAGAACGCACGAGATGAACAACAAAATTTACTATTCACACGAAACACTGTTCACCCGCGAAAACACTGTTTATCAGCGAAAACACTATTCCGTCCGGAATTATTTTCGGTGGAGGTGAACAGTGCCGGCGGTACTGTAGCCGTGGTGAACAGTGACCTGTTCGGCATGGCGGGCAGTGAGACAGACTGCGATGATGATGGGCGGCAATTGGAGAGTCTTATCGTTGGTGACAACTGTTGTCATCTTTTAGAAACATTTTCAACAAACCATGCAACCGACTCTATCACCTAAGTTCTTCATTAAAACTCAAACTCTTTTAATTATCCATTTAAATTTTAAAATTAATGTAATTTTAAAATTCATAGGTTGATTGAGTTTGACCCAAGTTTGACCACAAATAAAGTATTTATTTGACTAAGTGAAAGTCAACTATATTAAAATGGATATATTGAAATTGTTTTAATTAAGAAAAATAGTTTTTTTAAATAAAAATAGTTTTGTTCAAAGTTTGAAGATTATGAAGATAGGCATCAGAAGGAGAACGCAATATTTGGAAAATATATATTCTTTTAATTTTAATTTTTTATTTTTTATTTCAAGGGTTATAATTTAAAAATACTCAATAGTCACTCAGTCCATTATTATTTTATTTAATTATTGAATAATTGTATAGTTGTTATGTTTGATAACATGTTCATGCATTAGTCGATCACATGTCATACATGAAAATCACACACACTTTTATTGAATTATGCATCTCATAAGTTGAAACATGATTTATTAGAATTGTTCTAATATGTTTATATGTATTATTTTATGAAATCAATTGCATGTAAACTGCTAGGTTTTGATTAGTTAGAATTTGTTAATCACACCACACTAAAAGTTATAGTAACCTTTAGGATAACCTACTTTAGTAAAAAGAGTTTTATTAAAGTTTCGTGAATATAATTAATTAGTTAATCTAAATTCACCTAATTATGACGTAAGCACTTTAGAAGGATAAATGAACTTAGACCAATGAAATTTGATTAACTAATAATTAAATATTCATATGATTATTATTTTAACTAGTGATTAATTTGGAATTAATTGATTAGTTAAAATAGAAACGCATTATCCTAAAATAGTGAGTAGGAGAAGGTTGAGATGTCAATGTAACCTATGATCTCCATCATTAATATAACATTGTGAGGTGCAGTGAGGGCCTCAAGATGGCTTTGGTTTCGTCCCCCTAGGGAAGGTTTCGAGTTGTACCAATACCACGGTTGGACTTCTTAAGAAGATAGGAGGCATTGGTGTAGTTTAGTTTTGACTGATACTAAGGTGGCATATTCAAAATGATGTCATGAAATATAAAATGATGGGTTACACTCATAAAGTCACAATTAAGCTTTCATGTGAATAGTTATGTCTTGAACGAAGAAGCAATACCTTATTGTTAAAAGAGAAAATATGAGATATTTTAGGTTTTAATTAATAAGGATGAGAATGTCTCATTGACATTCTGAGGTTAATCTGATCGACCCTAAGGCGCACATTAATCGTTGAGTTGTTTTATCATGATTAGTAAATGTTAAATTCACATCTTTATTATGATTGTATTCATTAATCACGTTTACTTTTCGAATTTTAAATATTTATCAATTATATTGAATCAAGTATGTTTTAAATTTTAGTTATCAATATAATGTCTACCATGGGCAACTCTGATACTTCTTTACTTGCTCTAGAGAAATTGAATGGTGATAATTGTGTATGTTGGAAATCAAGTATGAACTTAATGCTGATTTGTGAGGATAAAAAGTTCATTCTTACTGAGTAATGTCCTGAGAAGCCCGCAGCTAACGCCCGTAAGAATGTTAGGGACAAATATTATGCTTGGATCATATCAAACAACAAGGTGAAGTACTACTTGCTTGTGAGCATGAATGATGTTCTGAGAACTAAGCACGAAAGTATGGAGACTGCCTATGAGATTATAAAATCTTTACAGGCAATGTTTGGTTAGTAGTCTGATCAAAGTCGTCATGAAGCCATTAGGAGCTATGTGACAACTAAGATGAAGAAGGATACTTATGTTCGAGAACCTGTTCTGAACATGATCAACATAATGCATGAGGCAGAAGTACATGGGGCGACTATTGATGAGCGCACTCAAGTTAGCATCATATTAGAGTCGCTCACACCAGCTTTTTCTATGTTCATGACCAACTATATGTTGAACAAGTTATAATTCAACATGACCCAATTGTTGAATGAACTACAGACTTTTGAGTCATTCAACATTTAAATGACCAAAGAGGGGCGAGGTAAATGTTGTCAAGCAAAAGCCTTCTTCCAATATTGTTAAGAACAAGAAAATAAAAAAGAACAATGATAAGGATAAAAGTAAGAAAAAAATAGTAAAAAAAGCCTAGACATCGCCAAAAGCCAAGAAGAACAAGAAAGACAGCAAGCCCAAAGGAAAGTGTTTCCACTGGGGGTTGAGGGTCATTGGAAGAGAAACAGTAACAAATATCTCTTTGACCTGAAAATGAAAGGTAAATATGATTTACTTGTACTTGAAGCTTGTTTAGTGGAATATAATTTGTCATCCTGGATACTTGATTCAGGAGCTACTAACCATGTATGTTCTTCTTTGTAGATGCTTGATTCGTCAAGGGAACTGGCTGATGGCGAGATCATTTTGAGAGTTGGCAGTGGTGCACTCGTATCAGCTAAAGCATTAGAGACAATCCACTTACTTTTTAGATAGAATTACTTTGTATTGAACGATGTTTATTATATTCCTGGTTTTTCGAGGAATTTGATTTCTCTTTCATTTTTGCACGAACAATTATTCGATGTTTCTTTCATTAATAAAGAGTTTATTATTTCTAAGAATGGATTCGATATGTGTCATGCTAAAATTATAAACGGACTGTATATGATTAAACCGACTGAACACGTGTTAAATAGTTCTGAATTATTTAAAGTAGCAAAACCTAAAAATAACAAACGATAAAGAGTTTCTCATGATGATAACACATCTTTATGTCATCTTAGATTGGGACATATTAATCTGGATATGTTAAACAAGTTAGAAAAGCATGACGCCTTGAGAGAGCTAAAAGTTGGAACTCTTCTTGTTTGTGAATCTTGTCTAGAGGGTAAAATGACCAAGAGACATTTCACAGGAAAGGGCCAAAGAGCCAAGAAACCACTTGAGTTAGTACATTGTGATGTCTGTGGATCGATCAATGTACAAGCTAGAGGTAGGTATGAGTATTTTCTCATTTTCATTGACGACTACTCAAGATATGGTTATAGTTACCTTACGCATCGAAAGTCTGAAACTTTTGAAAAATTTAAAAACTTCAAGGCTAAAGCTGAAAAGCAATTAGGTAATCATTGAAAATCCTTCGATTCAATCGAGGTGGTGAATACTTAGATTTAGAGACGAGAGACTAAACCTTATTGGATATGGTTAGGTCGATGTTAAGTCACTCATCATTGTCACTTACATTTTGGGGATATGCACTACACACGACAACTTACATTTTGAATGTATCGCCCTCTAAGTCTATAAGTAAGACGTCTTTAGAGTTATGGAGTTGCTCCAAACCTAATTTGCATCAATTCTGTATATGGGGGTGTCCAACTCATGTTCTGTTATTTGTGAAATCAGTTACTTGATAGGGATAATCAGATATGTTAATTTTGAATTAACTGATATTTAGATAATTATCTGATTTAAATAAATATTTAATTCACAGTAATTGTCACGTGTCACTCACTGATAGGATATCATAAATTGATATGTACTACTCTGGTACCACGTGGCACTACAATAGTGAATGTGCAACACTGCATTGCCACATGGCACTGCAGTTGTGCACAATTACATTGGGTCCCACTGTAATTGGTAATTTTTAATTAAATATTATTTCAGTTTATCCCTAAAAGTTTGATACGCCATTATCAAATCTCTATAAGAATAATCATCACGTTCTTGTTGAGAATGTGATTAAAAGTTAATTAAATCTCACACCCACGTTTTATCTCTCAACCCCCCCCNCCCCCCCCCCCCCCACCCACACAATACAAGCACCACATTTTCTTTTAATTCATGAACCCTCCCAAATGCCATTCTCTCTTAGTTTTGTCTCTTTGACAGCCTTTTCCCCCAACCAATCCCTCTTCCTCCATCTACTTCTCCATGTGTTTTTCATCTCTACAATTCTTGTGAGTATTTTTAGAGCTAACAGCTTAAAGCTTTATTAAGTAAGCTTAGCTAAGTGTGGTAGTGTGTGAATGAAATTTAAAAATAAAAGACAATGTGAGTAGAAATCGAGTCTGCCACATGACATTGTAGAGCTCTAATAATTTGACACATGTGTGATGATGTGTATTAGAAGTTGAGGATGTAAGACTGTTTTGACCCAATCTACACTTCCAAATGTCATTTTTAGGGCATGTGAAACTGCCCAATTTCTCATTACTTTGCACGAAGTGGCTGTTCTCTAAGAAATGCATTTATTGCACTAGGTGGCAGTTTTTTGAAACTGCCACTTACTTGCACTGTGGGGAGTTTGCCCACTTCATAGTGGATGTGCAAAAGGACAATTTTTTAATGAAATTGTTCCCCCAATTTATAAAGGAAGAAGTGTTCTACGACAGAGAGAAGTAAGCTTAGTATTTTGAGTCCAAAACTGTACAGAGAAGGAACTTTTTCATCAAAATTCTTAAGTCTAATTCTTTTGTCAATTTTGTATGTCATAAAAGGGAGAAAGAAATACTGTTAAGTTCTATGAGGATCGAAGCATTCGTTTGCTACATCTTCGATCATGATGGATGGTGAAAATTCATCTTTAGGACATTGCTACAGCAAGCCTCTACCGATTTAATTTTCTATTATTCTGTCTATTGTTTTTCATTTAATTATTCTATAATCGTTCGTTGTAATTGTTTTTTTTTTTTTGCAATTTAATCCAAGTATTTTATTTTATCTTCACTCTAAGGTTCCAATCCAACATTCTAAAGATGAATTCTCAGAACCGTTGGAGAAATCAAGAGATGGCTACAGAAGATGGTGTTTTATCCCATGACACTGAACTTGGCTCATATTCTAAAGGAAGAATATCTTGTCACGCTGATTGGGAAACAAACTAAGAAAACGATATATGCTTAGGAAGCATGGAAGCATTCTGATTTTCTCTGCCAAAACTACATCTTGAACAATCTTGTAGACAGTCTTTATAATGTCTACTCATCGTTCAAGACATCGAAGGATTTATGAGAAGCGTTGGAGAAAAAGTATGAGACTGAGGATGATGGGATAAAGAAATTCATCATCGAGCGATTCTTAGAATATCTGATAGATGACAAGCATACTGTGGTTAGTCAAGTTGAAGAGCTTCAGATCCTATTCAACGAACTGATCAACGAGGGAATGACAACCAGTGAATTGTTCTAAGTGGCTGCAACGATTGAGAAGCTTCCGCCATCCTGGAAATAGTTCAAGAGTTACTTGAAGCTTAAGCGAAAGGACATGATGATGGAGGATCTCATGGTTCATCTGTGAATCAAAGAAGAAACTGAAAGAACAAACACAAGTTGCTTCTTTCATATTACATGGAGATGAAAGTCAACGTTGTTGAAACCAGAAAGCCAAAACTGAAAAGCTTTAAAAAGAAGGCTATGAGTAGCAGTAGCGGAAACGTCAACAAAGATATGAGTAACAAACGGATCAAAGGTAGTTGCTGGGTGTGAAGTAAAGCCAGTCACAGAATAAAAGACTGCCGATTCAAAAAGGATCACACGATGGTAAACCCTAACAACGGTCACAAGAACATGGCTAATGTGATCGAGATGGATGACCTATATGCGGTAATTTCTGAATTGTGCACCGTCACTGATACCAAAAGTTGGAGGGTTGATACTGGTGCTAGAAGCACATCTGTGGTGACAAAAGTCTCTTTTCAAATTATGAATAAGTTGAAGGTGAAAAACTGTACATGGGCAGTGCCATTGAGGTTGAAGTGAAAGGAAAAGGAATAGTACCATTGAAGTTTACCTCGGGTAATCAACTCACTCTCATCGACGTCCTCCACGTACAAAACATTCATAGGAATTTGGTTTCGGGATCTCTCTTATGTAAGAGTGGATTTAAACTTGTATTGAATTTGACAAGTTTATTTTAACTAAGCGAGGGATGTTTGGGATATCTGGTTGATGGTCTATTTAAGCTTAATGTTCCTGCTGTAATTGTTGCTTCAATTAATGAAAAATATGCATCTTCTATTTATATTGTTGAGTTATATGATATTTGGCACGTTAGATTAGTTCACATAAATATGAAATCTATGCAAAGAATGATAAACTTAGATTTATTACCTAAATTTGACATAGAAAAATGACATAAATGTGAAATATGTGTTGAATCCAAATTTACTAGAAAATCATTTAAATCCGTAGAGTGAGATAGTGAACTATTAGGATTAATACATAGTGATTTATGCCACATGAAATTTTCACCTAGTAGAGGTGGCAGAAAATACTTTGTAACATTCATTGATGATTGTAGTAAATTCTGCTATGTATATTTGTTGCATTATGAAGATGAGACTTTGGATATGTTTAAGACATATAAGTCTGAAGTTGAAAATCTACTTGGAAAGAAAATAAAGGTGCTTAGATCCTACCGAGGTGGATAATATGACTCCATGATGCTATCTGAATTATGTGCTCATCATGACATAGTTCATCAGACTACAACACCTTACACGCCTCAACAGAATGGGGTGGCTGAAAGGACAAATAGAACTCTAAAAGACATGGTGAACTGTATGTTAAATAGTTCCGGACTACCCCATATTTATGGGGAGAGGTCTTACTTACGGCTAACACCATACTAAATTAGATTCCACATAAGAAGACTAACTAGTCTCTTTATGAAGTGTGGAAAAGGAAGTTGCCTTCCTATAAATTCTTAAAAGTGTGGGGGTGTCTCGCAAAGGTACAAATATCGTTGCTGAAAAGTGTCAAGCTTTGACCTAAGACAATAGACTGTGTTTTCATTTGATATGCATTGAACAATGCTGCATATAGATTTTTGGTTATTAGGTCAGAGATCTCTTATATATATACCAACACTATTATGGAGTCTGCTAATGCTGAATTATTTGAGAATGTGCTTTCTTTTAAGGAAGAAAGACATAGTCAAACTATCAAACGAGGTTCAGATGAAGGTACATCTAGAGCTCAGATTGATGGAGAATCTGATCCTGAGCCTAGAAAAAGTAAATAGGCTAAAACGAGTACCTCATTTGTTCTAGAGTTTCTAATATACATGATGGAAGCTGAACCTCGGACATATAAAGAGGCGATGTAGAATCCTGAAGCTCCCTTTTAGAAGGAGGCTATTGATAGTAAGATAGATTCCATTTTACAAAATAACGCTTCGATATTGGTTGACCTCCCACCCAGGAATAAACCAATAGGCTATAAATGAATTTTCAAAAGGAAGCTTAGAGCTAATGGTACAATTGACAAGTACAAATCTCGGTTGGTAGCTAAAGGTTATCGATAGAAAGAAGGTAGAGATTTGTTTGATACTTATTCTAATGTGACGAGGATCACTTCTATTAGAATTCTGATCACTATTGCAGCTATACATAATTTGAAAGTTCACCAAATAGATGTTAAGACTGTATTCTTATATGGAAAACTGGAGTTGGAGTTAAGAAAATCTTTTGTAACTCCATTCGACCCAAACTGTGAGTTAAGAAAGAATGATGGAGTTGGAGTATCTCAATTGGTGTACTCACAAATCATTGGAAGTTTGATGTATATCATGAAATTCACAAGGCTTGACATTGCCTATTCAGTAGGACGGGATCACTGGGATGCTCTAGTAAGGGTACTTAGATCCTTGAAGTACACCATTGACTATGGATTACATTATATGACGTACTTACCTGTGCTGGAAGGATTTAGTGATGCTAACTGGATATCAAACAATCTAGAAACTAAAACCACGAGGGCATATGTTTTTACCCTAGGTGGTGGAGCTATATCTTGGAAGTCTACGAAGCAGACTTGTATAACTCGTTCAACAATGGAATCTGAATTCATAGCACTGGACAAGCTGGCAATGAAGTCGAATGGCTTTGAAATTTTTCAGAAGACATTCCACTGTGGTTGAACCCTATGTCAGCCATATGTGTACACTGTGATAATATGGTTACCAAATTTAGGGAGAAGAAAAATGTGTATAATGGTAAGTCTAGACACATAAGACGTAGAGATGATACCATTAAACAATTGCTTGCAAATGGTGTGATTTCTGTTGACTTTATTAAATTCAAGGAAAATCTCGCAGATCCTTTAACAAAAGGATTATCGAAAGAGCTTGTAAAGCTGACATCGAGAGAAATGGACTTAAAGCCTATTCAATGAATCATTCAGGTGGTAAACTAATCTAGTTGACTAGAGATCCCAAGATCTAGGTTCAATAGGCAACGCCGGAATGAATCACGCAACACATAAATGAACATTGTTTCTTCCCATTCCTATAATGTAATGAAAGTGTGCTGTCTGTCGATGATCAAAGGGTATACTTAGTATTTAATGACGTTGATATCTTACTTGCAAGAGAAGTATAGACAGAATACTCTTAATCATCATTACCTATGTGGGAGTAGAAGTAGGTTCGCTTCAATTAGAGAGTGCAAGGCTCAATTTCTCTAAAGCTCTCATGAGACAGGATAAATGTTCAGGACCAAAATAAGCAAAAACGTATGAAATCGAACGTATTAAGATGAGTTGAGTGTGAGATTTATTGTCTTAGTTTATTTCAGAGGAAGGACAGTTCAAGAATGTTATTCATTGTTTTTCAGAGTAAATTTGATAAATCATCACTAAGGAAGGTTCAAGTCCAACAAACACATCTCCCCATGCAAAACTCATCTATTTCTTTCTCCTGAAGTCATTGCTTAGGACATTTTCATTAATGTGGGAGATTGTTAGAGCTAACAACTTGAAGCTTTATTAAGTAAAGCTTAGCTAAGTATTGTAGTGTATGAATAAAAATTAAAATTAAAAGATAATGTGAGTAGAAATAAAGTCTGCCACATGTCATTGTAGAACTTTAATAATTTGACACATGTTTGATGATGTGTATTAATAGTTGAGGATGTAAGACTATTTTGACCTAATATGCACTATCACGTGTCATTTTTGATGGCATGTGAAGCTGCCAAATTTCTCATTACTTTGCACGAAGTGGCTGTTTCTCCAAGAAATAGCCACATTTATTGCACTAGGTGGCAGTTTTTTGAAACTGCCACTTACTTGCATTGTGGGGAGTTTGCCCATTTCGTAGTGGGTCTGGAAAGGGACAGTTTCTTAATGAAATTGTTCCCTCCCTTTTTATAAAGGAAGAAGTGTTCTATGAAAGAGAGAAGTGACCTTCGTATTTTGGTGTACAAAACCGTACATAGAAGGAATTTTTCGTCAAAATTCTTAAGTCCAATTCGTTTGTTAATTTCGTAAGTCATAAAAGGGAGAAAGAAATATTGTTCGGTTCTGTGAGGATCGAAGCATTCGTTTGCTACATCTTCGATCACGGTGGTTGTATCCTGTAGAGATGTTCACCAGTCCCCAAGCAAACTGTGGAGGGTGAAAATTCGTCTTTAGGACATTGCTACAGCAAGCCTCTATCGATTTAATTTTCTGTTTTCTCGTCTCTAATTTTTCATTTAATTGTTCTGTAATCATTCAAGTGTAATCGTTCAGTTGTAATTTAATCCAAGTATTTTATTTTATCTTTGCTATACGGTTCCAATACAACAATTATTTCATTTATTTTTTCCTCTTTGTTTTCTGTAATTCTTTTGATTATGGTTTCTCTTTTACTCTCTCTCATATTGGTCCCTCACTTACTCTCTCCATTTTCTTTTCCCTTTCAATTGCAGCTCCATCTTCTTCATCACGCTAAGCCTCTATTCTCATCTCCTTCTTGGTTTGATTTATTGGAAACTCACCATCGTTGATCTCTGGTAAGCCATTTCTTCTTAGTTCTTCTCTTTTCTTATGTCTTTTCACCTTGATCTCACTCTTTAACCTAGACTTTCAAGTAATGTTAATAAAACTCTCTCTGAAATTTTGTTCTTCAATTTCAGCAATTTGTAAACTTTTTCATAGCCCTTTTCTTGCATCCAGCTAACGTTCCCTACTCGTTGAATTTTCGGTAAGTTACTTTTATTCTATTTCCTTTATTTCTGTCTTCTAAGCTCTAGATTCTTCTCTATTTCACACTCTCTCTCGGCTTTTCTCTTTCCTTTCACCCTCTGCTTTGCATCTCTCTCCTTTCTCGTTCTTTCATGGTCTCACTCTCTCTGCCCTTCTCTCTCCGACATATGTCTCTTCCCGACATATGTCTCTTCTTGTTTTCCTCAATTCTGGCTAGCCGAAACAAATGAGTAATTTGAACTCATTTTTGTTAAATTGCTTTCTTGTATAGTTCGCAACAAATAATTTTGCTTGATTCTTTAATTTTGTTTTGCTTATGCAATGGCCAGTTCTTATTTATCTATTTATGAAGTTTAGGTTTGTTAACAATACATTTTCAATTGTTTGTGTTTATATTGTTTTTAGTTTTGTTTATATATTTTTCTTCGCGTATTGATTTTTGCACTGTGTACTTTTACGTCGCTTTTGTTACTGCATTATTGTGGGTTTTGGTAATCAATTGAATCACTGGGTTTTTAAACAATTAAAATTAGTTCTTCTATGTGATTCAAATAGTTTAATATTCTTTAAGCAATTGAATCAATATTTGAATTGATTTTGAATGCTCACTGGATTTCTATAGTGTTTTAAAAATTTTGCACTTCACCAATTTTGTTTGGTTGTATATTTATTCATGATCCATATATGTTATTTGGACTCGTCAAACCTGACTTCATATCTTTCTGTCCCACAATTATAACTCAATCGAATCGATTTAATTGAACCGAACCAGCCCAGCCCAACTGAACTAAACTAGTTCAAACCAAGCGGACCAAATTGAATTAGTCTAAACCGCTTGATCAGTTTACACCTGATTTAGTTTTCACCTCTTTCTAGCCTCACTCATCCTCATAGTTAATTAAATAATTTTAGTTATTATATGAATATCTTATGATTTGGGATCCGTGAATTTTAGGTCATTATAGTTGCTAAATTTAATTTGTAGCAAACCAGGTAAGTGGATAATTTTGGTTCATATGTTATAATTAAGTGTGTCATATATAATGTAAAGTTGTTTTTATTATTTTTTTTATGTTTCTCAATCTTATGATCAAGTGTTTTATTTTTTTTCCATATCACGATAAAATTATTTACCATGTTATGTATGATTATATTTTGAGTTATACACGTAATAGATTTATCATTTCTGTTCATGAACAAGTTATATATTTACTCATGTTTATGTGATAATGTGAATTATGAATCTTAACTCAAGTAAAGTGATAAGTAAATAAGAGGTAGACTTAGTCATGTCCCTTGGTTATCAAGTAACCAGATTGTTCATGTTATATTATTAGTTATATGGTTGGGTGTCATCATGTTCATGTTAGCATCCTTAAGATTTAGATAATTGTAAGTGACATCAAGTTTCAGGACAGTCAATCCGTCATATTCACGTTCATGTTATAAGTTCAAGTTCAATTCAAGTGTGAAACAATTCTGGTTAGGTTGTTAACCGGGAGATATGTCTAGTCGAATTATGATCAAGCAAGTACATGTATTAGTAAAAATAAGTACAAGTTCAAGTTATATATTAACCATGAAATCAGTTATGTTAATTACAAATATTTTATGTTATTTAATAATCAAGTGAATGTGTTAAATTAAAGTTGCATGAGTTATATGTTTACATTTATGTCATGTGAAACTTATTACTATGTTGATTTACTTACTGAGTATTTTTATATTCACCCCCCATAGATTAATATGTTGCACTTGATGGCGAGTAGCAAGAGTTAGGACTGCCATAATCAGCAAAAATATGAGATTTTCATTAACTGTGATTATATAATATCATAAATAGATTTCAGTTTAATTACAGTTGATTCAAGAATTTATGAGTTTTCATGTTTTAGCCTTCGATTATATGTTTGACTTTCATATTTTATGGATTTTTGTAATCGACTTTATTACGGATTAATGAATCATTATTTTAGTTTATTGAGTAGATTTTCTTTCAAAATAATTTTATACTTCCGCTATTTAATTTTATAGTTAGGAAAAATCAGAGTTTTCAATTTGGGAATTTTCTTCATTTAGGTTTCCATTGAATTGTGGATTTCTTAATAAGTGAAATTACATGCAAGTTTATCTCTCAGAAATCGGGGCGTTACTGAGAGAAATTGCACACATGATATTTTACATGGTCTGGGAAAACCTATCCATATATTCACGCTCCAAGGATTTTCAATTGAAAATTTTTCCTATGCCATCTTCTTAACGGTGAAGATCAGATCTTTACAAACTCTATTGGCTTATGGTGCCAATAAGACCTTGACAATACAGCTCAGTCGAGATCTTTGAATCTCTTACAAAATCACTCAAACTTTTTTGCTCCCAATATTTTATTTCTTCTCTCTAGAATAATTGGATAGACTTCAAAGAACTTACAATGCCACCATAAAAAACAAGTTACTTTACCTCATACACAAGATTTTTTTGGTTAGCTTCATCAAGCATGTATACTCTATAAAATGGACTCGAAATATTGATATCACCAACTAAGAGTAAAGATTAGAAGATATTTTACAGAATGTGTTTCATACAAGCTATGGAAACTCTGAGTTTATGGTAATTCCTTTTTGAATTAACTATATTGCCTCTTGGATTGACCGATACCCAAGCAGTATTCATGGATTTAATATAATGGGTATTTTTATACTTTTGGATCATTTGGTGAAACAAAATTTTGCGAGACTTTTTGGATTAGTTGTCGATGTCTTCATTGAGGACTTCCTCATTTACTCAAAGTTAGTAGACGAACATGCGGAACCACTCAGGACAATACTTTAGAGTTTGAAGGACTAGAACATGAAACCTAAGCTTGATAAATGTGAGTTTTGGTTAACAAGAATTTTCTTTTCTAGGGCATGATGTTTTAAAGAAGGGATATTGTTTGTCCTATAGTGATTGAAGTGGTGCTGAAGTGGATCTCATCGAGTTGTGCACACAATAATAGTTATAAGACAACAAACACAATGACACTGTTTGACGCTTTAGATGGACATTGTCAATCGCCGATTTGTTGGGATGAATGTTAGTGAAAGAGAGCTGTTGGACCCATAGATGATTCAGCAATAGAAAGAAGATATTGATAAAAATTGAAAAATAATCCAATATACTCAGAGTCAATAGAAGAGTTATGCGGATATTTGTAGGAAAAATCTAGGATTTGAAATTTGCTACATGATGTTTATCAAGATTGCTTCTGTGAAATGAGTCATGAGATGTGGAAAGAAATGAAAGCTTAGCCTCTTTATCTTTCCTTTTAAGGTTCTATGACATTTTTTATACATCGAAGTTGCATGAGTAAATTTCGTATTAGTCTCATGTTCGAAGTTATAAGCCACTTCAACTACGAGAAGATCTAACTTATGAAGAAGTTTCAAATTAAATATTAGATAGAAAATACTAGTCTTACGCACCAAGGAGATTCCTTTGGTGAATGTGCTTTGGGGAGCCATAGTGTTGAAGAAGGCATTTAGAAACGAGAGGAGGATATGTGAGCTCTCTATCAAAACCTTTTTGAAGCTTGATCATGATAAAGGAAAAATATTATCATAAGGAGGGAATGATTTAAAACGTAGAAGTTATAAACCTTGACTTTAAGAATATAATATATGTAGTAAATAAGAAATAATTTTGCATGGAAATATAAAAAAAACTGTTTTGTGCATGTAGAGTCAAGTGTCCACCATTTGTATATGTTTGTAATCTCTTTCACGAAAGGGTCTCTATTATATGTTCTGATTAGTTATGAGAAGGATTTTCGCAATAGGCTCCACCTTCTCAAAGTTGCGGATATGTACTCGTGAGAAATGTCACCTATACTTGCCTCACAAGCTAACATATGTTTCTGGTTAGTGTTTGCGAGAGGGCTACGGATTCCACTTTCTCAAAGGTCTGGAGTTGTACTAATTAGAATTATCACTTGTACTTACATCATCAGCTAACGATTATCAATGGGTAATATCTGATCTAATTTGGGTGTAATTAATAAAATTACCAAAGGATTGGCCCGCTTATAACGATCACTCCTTGCTTCTTTTGCAACTCATTTTTTATCATAACCTCAAAATGATAATATTCTTCTGTACTTTCTCTTCATTTTTCCTGGCTGGATTGTGGGTAGCTGGCGATTTTTTTTTCCCGAAATGGTGGTGAACTTTAACAGAAGTTAACCAGCGAATTCTATTAGAAATATTTGAAAGCCCTAAATGAATAACGTGTTGTGTGTATTTGTAATTGTGAGGATGATACATGTTATAAAGTTTTGCTCAATGAGTTTATTTTTATACTCATTCCATTTTATATTCAAATTTTTTTTAATATTACATTTGACAATATGTGGATTAAGAGTTAGGCTCTTACCATAAAAAATTGTTGAAACATTACTGACCTATAACTTATAAACATTATATTTCTTCTGCAAGTTTAGTTGTACATCTTAGTAATAACGTTTTTCATACGAGTAATCATTGACTAGCTAAGTTATATACTTTATTTTAATTAACAAAATGACATGTCAATCGTATATAATAGATGATTTGTCACTTATTAAAATAATTAATCAAATTATCTTGTGAATAATTGGAAAATCATTTGGACATTAAAACTCATAGAATTATTTTCTTAATATTACTATTTTTCATTTTATTTTAGATTAAATTGGTTTTCAAATCTATTTCATTTATTTCAACTTTATAATGACTTTGAAGTTCTACCTATATTTTAAAATTGTTGCATATTTTACATATTATCAAGTTCTACTCCAACTGATATTTATTTCTATTCCACCACACATAATTTTTTTGTCACATTCTCACATGTTAATTCATTGTAAGAAATATATATTATTAGTTGTTACATATAAATCTTAGCTTATTATCCTTATTTTTTGCAAACAAATAAAATTAATTTAAGTCTTTTTCATGAATAAAAAATAAATCTAATTTATCACCTGCAATGCACATACATTACAACTAGTTATTTTAAGTAGTTTATTAAGAATCATGAATATGATGAAAGTAGAAAATACTTATTGTAATTAATAGAAGTTTTCGATTCCTAAATCTCCATTGCCGACAAACAAAGCATGTTTTCGGCATTTTATTAGATAGGACTTATTGAAGAATAATCACTAATTAAAAAAATTAAAACCCAATATGTTTTCATTGATTTAATATGAGTCTTATAAACTTTAAGAAAATGAACGATTTTTTAAAATGTAAAAATCATTTCAAACAATTCTCTTTTTCGATAAGATCATCAATAGTTAGTATATGTACATCCATGTGTGATGTCAAATTCACACCATCTATACTCTACATATATTTGTATCTATCTCAACCATATTAAAAGGCGTTTAAAGCAGAGAAACTTTTAATTTCTTCTTTTACCCTTTAAGTCCTATAAATATAGTATAAATTAAGTTTTTTGTTATTTAACTCATTAGTTTTATTCACTAATTACCCTTTTACTAATACTTTCTAAAATTTAATATTTTATCTTATTAAGTTATTAGGTCTTGAAAGATCATGTATATGATTTTAGAGATCTTTAAATCCTGAACATTGTTTTAATCAATAACAATAAATTATTGTCTATCTACTATATTTTTTTTGTTATTTAGTTTTCTAGTTTTATAATAAATATACCATTATCTTTAGTAAATATTTTGTAAAATTTTAATTTTCTCTACTCATTTTTAGTTTCTTTTTATTTCATCTTACAATATAAATTTGTTAGGATTTTGCATTCTTTTAATTTAAAATTCTTATAGATAATTTATCATCTGTAGATGATATACGACCTATTCAATTTTTCTTCTATATGTAATAGTTTTATTATAAATATATCATCTTCAAGTCATGCACTACCTATTCAAATATCCTTTTATTTAAAATAGTTTTATTATATACATGAGAAAATAGTGTTTTTATCTTTATTATTTTACTTTTATTTTTTTCCAATAATTTGGAAGCTAATATATTTATTAGAACATTAATATTTATTTTAAAACTTATAATGCAATTTCAAATGTGTTAATACGTGTGAAGCGTGTACTTTTCGACTAGTACAATCTAAAGGAGATTAAATAAAAGAAACTTATGATTTTTATGTTCACCCTTTAAGTCTTTCTAAATCATAGTAGAGATTAGCCATTATATCTTTTAAATTCAATTCATTTACAAAATTAAATTTCATAAATAANTATATATGTATATGTATATTAAAGAATAATAATTTGTTTGTTAGTAAAATTTTAAAGTGTTATTATATTATTAGCAACGTATGAATATATACAAATGAATTTAGAGAATGAATTATTTTATTTTCAATTAAGAAAAATTATTTAAGAATGTGATAAATTGATGGATAAAATTATTCTTATAATAATTTTTTTATAACAAGATATATTTAACTAAAAAGGAAATTTAAAACCAAGGCAAAGCTAACAAAACAAAATCGACCTCAAGGGGGATTTTAAAGCAAGTGGGGAGGGAGGTTCCACTTGGCCAAGAGCCATCTATTGACATGAGAATCATGGATGGGAGCATGGTTCTATAGTCTATCCCTAACAGAGTTAATGATAGATCTCAAAATATTGACCCTTTCTTTAATCTTACCCTCAAAGATCCTAGAGTTTCTCTTAAACCAAATATTAGAGGCAAAAGAATTAAATGCAATTTTTAAAATGAGGTTTCTAAGGCCTTTATTTCTAATGGTGTTCACCAGCCACTCAATGTTTTGATCCCACCTTGAGCAAGGGCAGTTGAGATGACATGATTGAGTGATGGTTGTCCGCACATTAAAAGAAAATGAGCATTCAAAAAACAAATGACCTCTGCTTTGAATGTGGGAAGGGCAGAACATGCAATCAGGTTTGACTTGGATACCCCAATTAGCCATCTTATCTTTGCTAGTGAGCTTAACCCTGCAGGCAAGTCAATAAATGAAGCTATGCTTAGGAATGTTGCACAGCATCACTATAAGGAACTGTCATATCTTGCTGCATAAGTAGGTAATAGGCAGAAGCATTAGTGAAGTTACTATTAGGAGTTGAATCCAATATCCATTTATCAAGTCTAGAGGATAAAGGATGGACATATTAATTGAAGCCTCTTTGATAGCCATAAGGGCAATAGAAGTTAGTGGCAGGCCAAGACTAACTACCTCTATCAATGATCCTATAGTCTTTGGTGTTAGTATCCCAACCAGTATCTAAAAAGAGGATCCTGCCAGATCTATTAAAAAGTACACCCAATTGGTGTTATGGATCACCCCAATGGGAAGTGCTAAGCCCATTCTCAATCCTGGCAAAGTAGTGCTCAGTAAACTAGTTCTTGGCCTTGAGCAATTTCCTCCATATCCAGGAGCAATCAGTAGACACATAAATGGTGAAAATTGTACCATTTTTATCAGGTAGGTATGGAACCATTTGTTTCAGAGAGAACCAGTAGGGTTAGTGATGAGAAACCAGAGGTGTTTGGCAGTAACAACATTGTTCCAAGCCACAAGCCACTTTTCAGTTGGGCTGACAGACCACTCCCCAAGCCACTTTTGAGTTGGCATGCCTCAAGGAATTGCTAGACCAGAGGTAGCTCCTACTAATAGCTTTAATATCAATGAGGGCCCTCTTTAGGAAGATAAAAAAACCCTACCCAGAAACTTTGTATGGCCATAAGCACTGATTCAGTAAGTTGCAGCCTGCCTCTAAAGGTTATGTGTTTAGCCTCCCAAGCCTTCACTCTATAAGAGATCTTGTCCACCAAAGAGGAACATTCATTTTTCCAAAGTCTAGTAGAGATGAGAGGCATGCCAAGGTACCTCACATGGAGCTACTCCACTTGGAACCCTAAAAGTTGAATGCATTTTTACTGGACATACTCAGACACCCTAGAGAATAAGTAATAGCTCTTAGCATGCTTAAGCTTTAAACCTGACACTCGGTTAAATAATGCCAAGCTATCCTTAATAAGGTTAAGGGAATGGATATCACATTTGGAGAAAATTAGGAGGTCATCAGCTAAGCATAGGTTGATAATGCTAAGCTCCTTACACTTCCAGTGGAACTAGAACCCAGGTAAAGAAGAGGCATACTGCATTAAACTAGTCAAAGCTTCCATAAGAATAACAAACAAGTATAGGGAGATGGGGTCTCCCTCCTTTAACCCTTTGGCACCCTTAAAGTTATCACATACTCACCTTTAATATTGACAAAGAATGAGGTGGTAGTAATGCAGTCCAGGACCACTTAGTGAATTGAGGTGGGGTGCTAATACAGCCAAGAACTTTCTCAATAAACTTCTAAGACACACAAATATAATATTTCATAAGGTCCACCTTGAGAGTACACTTAGGCACAAAGTTCCTTCTGTGATAATTCCTAACCAACTCCTGGGAAAAAAGATATTATCATAGATCCTCCTACCAGGTAGAAAAGCATTTTGGTTGGAACTGGTAACTTGAGGAAGCATAATTTTAAGTTTGTTGGCAAGAATCTTAGAAATTCCATTGTAGACCAAGATACAATAAGAAATAGGTTGAAGTCATTGACAGTTTGGGGTTGGTCAAACTTAGGAATAAGAGAGATGAAGGTATGGTTGATCAATTGCAGGGAACCACTATTAAAAAACTCAAGCATAGCACTGATGGCATTAATACCAACCATACTCTAAGCTTTCTTAAAGAAGCATGAGGAAAACCCATCAGCGCCTGAGGCCTTAGAATCACTACAGGAAATAATGGAATCTTGAATCTCAGTCTGCATAATAGGAATGGCTAACCAGCTAGCCTGATCTACGAGAATTTCTTTAGGATAATCCAAGTGAAGGACCCTCCAATCCACATCGGGCTCATTGTTACTAGTAACATGGAACTTGGCATGATGTTGTATAAAAGTCTGCTTAATTCTATCTTTATCAATAAAATATAGCTACTGTCATATGTGATTTGCACAATTCTAATCTTAATACCATTTCTCTTGATAAGCTTATGAAAGTGGGAAGTGTTATTATCTCCCAGGCTTATCCATTGGGCCTTAGACTTCTGTCTGGAGAAACTTTCCTCGGTCTATCTGAAAGAAAGGAACTCGTGGAAAGAACTTTTCTCAATAGCCTAGAGGGATTGGTCCTGAGGGTTAGTAAACAGGTAAATTTGGGCCTACTCCAGCTTGATCCTAGCTTCAGAAACTCTATAGGATATGTTGGAGTAGTGAGTTCTATTGAGATCTTTCAAGGCATACTTTATGGCCTTAAGTTCCTATGCAGCTTGTACATATGGGAGCCAAGCAATCTAAGCACTAACAGACTAGGCAATCTGAACACAATAAAGAAAATCATCCCCGAAAGCCCAAAAATTAAATAAATTAAAAGTAGGAGGTTTCAAGTTGGAAAAATTGAACTGGATCACAACAGGGAAGTGGTCTGATATCCTAGGGGGAAGAGGCCACATAAGCTAGGAAAGGCCTGGATCCAAGACTCATTCACCAAAATCATATAAATCTTATTCATTATAGTAGCATGCCCATCCCTATTATTGGTCCAAGTGAACTTGGATTTCCAATAACAGAGATCCTCTAGTTGCAGATTATTAATAAAGGCACCAAAGTCATCAATGCCCTCATCCAAGGCTTTAGAACCTCCCACCTACTCAGATGGGTACCTAATCACATTAAAGTCACCCAAAACGGCCCAAGGGTAGTCAAGGACAGTGCAACTAAAGTCATTAAGGTAGAACCAAAGAGTCTTTCTAGAGCCAATATCATTAGCATGATAGACAAAAGAAGTAAAGAAATAGCTTGATCAGAAGTGATGACAATAGAAATTGATATTGAATTAGGATTTCAAGCCAACCAGATCCTAACATTGTTAGCATGTGAGTACTTTACAATATAGGAACAGTAACCAAATATGTCCGTACTCAACCTAGCATGCTTTCTTTCCTTAATTATAGTTTCCAAGATGGCACACATGTATAAATTGGATTTACTACAAAAAATTTGTACCTCAACATGCTTTAGAGGGTTATTCAGGCCTTTGATGTTTCATGAAATAAAGCTGGTCATTGAGAGATGGGGGGTTGCCTTGACCCTAGAGCTCCTCCTACATTTAGACTTTGAAATGCTCTTGAGCTTAGCCTTCATCCCTCTTTTTTTTGCATGCTTGGAGATACTACTATTAGGGTTCAGGTTGGCACCATGAGAAATCAGCACAAGAGTAGGATCAATGATATCCATCTTTTCACTCTCCTCCTCAACCATATCTGTAGGATCATAGGCCTCTTCATCATTTTCATTTTGGTTATGATCCCCCTCTTCATCATTGGAATTTTGGTTATTTTCTCCTCATCCTCATTCATAAGGATTTCAAAGGTATTCTTGACCAAGACATTGTTTTACAAAGGGATTTCCACCCTATTGGTTATTTCCAAAGGGAAAAGGGGTCCATGACAGTGGAGATGGGAGCAGTAGCATATTCACTTTGATTCCTAAAAGGAACTCATTACTTCTTAGGGGCCTGCCTGGAGGGAAGCTTAATTGGCCTGGTTCCTTAGCATTGTGCAGTCGTGTCCAAACACCAGGCATTTGGGGAACCTCCTTGGGAGACCTTGGTAGTCCACCCTAATCTCAATAGTCTTGCTACTGCGAAGAATAACTTGCATAGATTCAATAGTCTCAGCTTGTAAATCAACCTCACACATAAATCCTAGCAAAGAAACTCTAATGAAATTATCAGTCACTACATTAGCAAACAAAGGAGTGTCAACTGGACTAGTAATCTTATTCAAGCCATCTCCAGTCCATAGCTCCAAAGGTACTCTCCAACATCTCACCCAAACAGGGACAGACTGCATAGCTTCCTTGATAAGCTGCATATTTGTTGAAATATGTCCATAAAGTAACATGTAATTACTATTTATTTGTATTTAGTTATTTCTCAGACATTTAATTACTGATTTTTTTATGAATAAACTTAAAGTTTTATTTTAAAGTAAAGTGTGTTTATAAATTACTCAAGTCCTGAAACTATTGTCAATGAAAGAAGAGTAAAGATAGAAGCATCTACAGACGAACTCTTCTAAAATAGTTCAGAACGATATTCGCAGTCTTAGGATCAACTGGGCAATCGAATCCGATTATGACTGTTAGGTTGAACCGTTGGATGTCAGTCTTGGGGTATAAGAGTAGAGACTCAAATGGTTAACCTAGTCATGTTATGAATATATTGAATAGACTGGCAATAAATTAGTTTAGAGCCCGAAACCGTTCATCTAGCTCTAAATCTAATTGTTACACTTTAGGATATTTTCATAATTACCTTAATCTTGAGGTGAATACGTAACTTGACTTGATTAGTTACAATATTTGATATGTCAAATGAGTGAGTTGGAATCGGCTAGCAATACCTCGGTTGTTGGGATTGAAATTTAATTAGATATGAGTTGCGTGATTCACAGATATGAAAATTTGTGGTTAGATTACGAAAGCAACAATATCACCTTATGCTTTATTGATGGGTGTGTGAATAAATTAACTTGACAAAGTATTCGATGAAATGAGTCATTGAATAAGACTTGTGAATTGTACGAGACAATTTACTATAATGTCTTTCTTATTCACAATCAATAAAAGAGTTAAGGAAATAATAACAAGAGGGGTAAAATGATAATTTTACAATACGTCGTTGTTACTGATATTCATGGTAAAATATTTGGTGGACCGTGAAAATAAATAAAGTTTATTTACACCAACAGAAAATGTAGCGTACGTAAATCGAGAGTTGATTCAGCATTGAACCCGTAGTGGAGTCGTACGATCTCATGATTAAATACGTCGAGAATTTATAGAGATAAATTCACCGGGTATTTGAATCCTCAATTTTGTTCATGTGGTTCCATTTAGTCTAAAAAATAGCTCAGAGAACAAGAATAGAAAAACGAACTAAGTTAGACCAAATTGTGTTTTAGTGCCAAAACATATTTCCTACACCTATATGTGATAGATGATGTCACTTAAGTTAGTTAGGTGTAATTATTGTATTGAATTAAATAGTTTAATATTTTCTAATTAGTTAAATAAAATTAATTAATTAATTAATTGATAATGATCAATTATATTTATAATTAGATTGATGAATTTCGATACAACTGAAACACTAGGAGATCATGTAATTTTTTGCAATAATAGATAAAATAGGTGAATTTTCAGAAATTTTATAATATATGGGTATATTTGTAAATATCAAAAGTTACCTTTTGATAAATATCTAATAGCAATTTGATTGTAAAGAGATAACGAGTATTAGATTCAGTTGTAGTTATCAACATACAAACAGGGAAAAATGTTTTCTCCTCTCACTACTGTTGCCGCTGAAATTAATCTGAAGAAGGGAAGATTTGATTTTTCTTCTTCAATCGTTTTAAGCACCCACACTCAAATTCCTACGCAAAATTCTTCAAAGATATGTTGCTGAAATTAACGGTGAGGGACTGATTTGAAAATTGTTCGATGAAGATCAAGTTTGTGATTTTGATCTTAAGGTTTGAAGAACACGAAGAACGCTCGAGGGAGTTCCACCAGTTCATAAATTCTCCTATACAAAATGTGAAAAATCATTTCCCTTAATCTATTCATTTTAATATCATATATGCATGATCAAACTAAAATTGGTTTTAAATTATTTAATATGATTAAATAAGTTAAATCAAAGAAATTTTGATATTCCGCCCACGAACCGCTCGTGGTTAAATTCTAATTTTTTTTAATTTTAAAACCGATTGATCCTAGCAATTGGTATCAGAGAGTAGGTTTAAGATTATGAATATAGATCATTAAAATGAACGTATCGTGAATTTTATAGATATTGGCATATGTTTGTATGGTATATTCAAAATTATTTTGAATATGTTTTGTGATTGGATCCCGAATTATTGGTTCTAGGCGTTTTTTATTTAGAACTGATGTATGCCAAATTTAAGGCATAAAAATTTATATAATTTAATTATTACAGTTGTTGTAAATTTTAAATTCGTTGTAAATTCATCGTCACCTCAAAATCGACGCTGGAAATCATTCAAAATCGCCACCGAGAAGTCACCGAACAGCCACTGTTCATGATGGTACTATTCACGTGGTACTGTCCACCACTGGCTTCTGCTCGCCGCTACTGCCATGTGTAGTACATAGCACGGTAGAGACCTAATCGGATTAGGAAATCTACAAGTTTTGGAAACCAATGGTTTTAGGAAACCTAGGGTTTTTGAAATTCAAATTTTAAAATATGATTTCAAAATCAATTTTAGTCCATTATTTAATTTTAATTTGATTTGATAAATTTTTCAACACTTGTATAATTTTAATTTTTTTTAAATTGTTTTAAAAATAAATCAACTTACTAATTTCTTGGTAATTTGTTTATCAAAGTAAAAATATAAATTAAAAGTTTTAAATTGAAAATTATTTTTAAAAATGGAAGTAATATTTTTTAAAGTGTTACAAAATGGAGGACAACATGGAGATGAAAGAGCAAATTACGAGATTAGTTCATAAATTAATTTGTAATTTATTTAATATTCTTTTATGGGTTGTAATTAGAAATGACCTAATAGATAGGTTAAATTTAAATGTATGATTTAATTTTAATCACACATCATCATATAACATGCCATATAGATTAGGAATATGTCAATATCAAATTGCCATGTAGCATGTGCATACATCATCGTAGATTAATTGATAATGATTATTACTTAGTTACAATGCAGAATTTATATTGGTTATGATTTTAAATTGGAATTTAAAATTAATAGAGGATTTATAAATTTCATCACGTTTTTCAAATTAATAAAAGTTATGTTTTTTGAAAAACAACCAAAGATCCAAATTTTTTTTAAAAACTAAGTGGGAGGGTCAATTACGTTGAAACGTTTCCAAGGTCTCCAACAGAGACTGATCCTGCCACGAGGAAGTGTTAGAACCGCTCATAGAGGTCCTCACTTTAATGTGAGAATTTTAGAATCGTGTCTCTTTAATTCATCGAGTTACTTCAGAAGCTAAGACTTCTAAATGGAGTGGTAAGGTAGGACCATCACATAGACGAAGTGTTAGTCCCTAGCAACCTTTAAGAGCCAATGCGTTGGTTAAACACTTAGAGTGAAGCACATTGGAATCCTCCCATAGGGGCTTGTCAATAGGGCTAAGGTGACCAAAATAATTGGCGATTGGTTAAGCTAGATGTGGAGACATTTGAGCGTTAACCAAACAAGATGAGTCGCGATGCGATAGGAGATAGTTTGGACTTTATCCCTCAATGAGATAAGCTATCATTTTTTATCGTAACATCATGGACAAAATATTTTTTTATGTATTTTAAAATATTTAGTAGTTGAATCATGCATCATACTTTCCTAAATAATTGAGCATTTATTTACACCGATTTAATTATTCTTTTCAGTAATCATGTCGATATCCCCTCTCTCAACTATTCTTAATGCGTACAAATTCAACGATGAAAATTATGTGGATTGGAAACAAAATCTTGATATGTGCTGATGCTAGAAAAGCACAAAATCGTGCTTGTTACCCCTTGTCCTCTTGAGCCTATTGTTGAATCGACTCAAGAGGAAAATGATGTTTATGTTTCTTAGTTGCGGTCTGATGAGATTGCCAGATGTTACATCTTGACATCTATGAACAATGTGTTACAACAGCAGCATCAGAACTTTGAGATCGCCGCTAATATGATGTTAAACATCACCGAAATGTTCAGGGATCAGGGTTGTCAAGCCAGACATACAGTTGTGCGTAACTTCATGAACTACAGGATGGAACCTGGAACTCCTGTCACATAATATATGATGTTGATCATAAATTATCTGAACAAGATGGAGATAATGGATGCTGAGGTCGATGGTGAGACTCAAGTGGATATGATCCTAGAGACTTTGCCTAGTACATTTAAGAAGTTCAAGCTTGATTGTTCGATGAATAAGCTAAACTACTCACCTCCTGAGCTCATGAAGGAGCTGCAAGCTGCTGAGACCCTCTTTTTGAAGGGCAAGAGGAAATATGGAGAGGCTAACTTTACTGAAAGTAGGCATTCCACCTCTAGCTCTAAGAAGAAATAGAGAAGGGGTCCAAGGAAAGTGAAGAAGTAGAAGCCGAGAGCTGCCAAAGGCAAGAGTACTGCGAGAGTAGATAAGTTGAAAGACAAGTGTCATCACTGTGGAGGTGCTGGTCATTGGAAATGCAACTGCCCAGAGTATCTCAAAGGGTTGAGATCTAACGGTATAGTAATGGTTACTGAGATCTGTTATGTAGCTGATTCTACTTTTTTTTGGATTGTAGACTCTGCAGCTACTAACCACATTTGTTGCTCTTGTAGGGGTTCAGGGAAATCAGAAGGCTTAACGAGGGTGAGTTCAGCTTCCGCTGGGGGAATGAAGCACTAGTATCGATTGCATCAGTGGGAATTTTTAAATTATGTTTTGAGAAACATGATATTTTTTTGTGTGATGTTTATTATGTCCCGGGTTTTGGGAAAATTTTTATTTCTATTGGTGTATTAATTGAGTAAGGATTTGATCTAAAAGTCATTGATAAAGATATTGGCATTTTTAGAAATGAATGCTTAATGACTATCGCACGTATGATTAATAAATTGTATCACGTAAAACCTATAGTACCCAAGATTTGTGACACTTTAGTGAATATCAATTCACATAGGGATAGTAAAAGGTTGAACTACAACTCAAACGTTCTAACCTATCTGTGGCACTTACGTCTTGGACATATTAGCCTAGACATGATTCAAAGACTTGTGAAGGATGGTCTTTGTAATCTTTAAGTGTGGGTTCACTACTGACATGTGAATCTTGTATAGAAGGCAAAATGACCAAGAGACATTTTTCATCAAAAGGTGAAAAAGCCACTCAATTTTTTGAACTCATACATCGTGATGTATGTGGGCCCTTGAATATCCAAGTAAGAGAAGGTTATGAATACTTCGTAACTTTCACTAACAACTATTCACATTTTGTTCATGTTTATCTAATGCATTAAAAGTCTGAACTTTGAAAAGTTCAAAGAATATACG
Source organism: Datisca glomerata (assembly GCA_003255025.1). Lineage (NCBI taxonomy): Eukaryota > Viridiplantae > Streptophyta > Magnoliopsida > Cucurbitales > Datiscaceae > Datisca > Datisca glomerata. The sequence goes on along the minus strand of QANY01001419.1, from coordinate 804,063 downwards.
ATCTGATCATAGTGGAGAGTATTTGCTAGGAGAGTTCAAGGACTTTCTTAAAGAAGAAGGTATTCTTTCTCAGCTTACAGCATCAGGTACGCCACAGCAAAATGGTATGTCAGAGAGAATGAATCGAACTCTGATGGATATGGTTAGACCCATGATGATTTACTCATCCTTTCCAGATTCATTCTCGAGATATGGCTTACCAACAGCGGCATTTATTCTGAACCAAGTTCCTTCAGAGACGGTGCCTGGTACACCATATGAAAGATAGTATGGGCGAAAGTCGTCTGTTCACCATCTTAAAATATAGAGTTGTCCAGCACGTGTTCTAAGACCAAAGACAAGAAAGTTGTCCAGTCTCTCAGAATTGTGCATGTTTGTAGGATATCCTATGGCAACGAATGGGTATATCTTCTACAGTACGAATTGCAAGAAAATATTCCTTAGCAGGAATGCTCATTTTCTTGAAGAAGATTATATTAAAAGTGTACAGCCAAGAAGCATAATTATGCTAGAGGGATTATTGAGTGGGCGAACACTGACTCTCCAATCATAAATTATTTTTGATTCAATAATAGAAGAACCACAACAGGAACCAGAGACTATGGAGCCTCGACGTAGTGGTATAGATGTGAGACAACCTAAAACATGTCCTATGGAGAAGGTTTGACAGTTGTCTCAGACAAGGACCTAGATGAACCAATCTCTTACTCGGAGGCCATGACTGGTCCTGACGCAAACTTATGGCAGGAAGCGGCACAAGTACGTCTAAGGTATAGTGCTTTAAGGCTCTCATCAATATCTCAATTATATCATTACGTATATCCATGTACATTATTATTCTTACTATAGACTTTTGTCAATAACAACTAACTGTTATAAAATAACTTCCTCATTTCTATCTTGGCAGTGTAATTTTCTAGAAAAGAAAGTAATTGCAATGGAAATTGGAACCAGTCATGGTGCAAAACATGAGGATCGGAGTTTTCATAGCGTTTTTGTAAACACTATGTCTTACAACGTTATTAAAATTCAGACCCTACTATAACATTTTTTACTGCCATGAAAAATGCTATCAAAATACTTTTTATAGCGTTTTTTAAACACTATGGTAGACCTTCCATAGCGTCTTTTAAAATGCTATGGTGGACCTATCATAGCGTTTTTCAATGCTATTAAAGATCTATCATAGTATTTTTTCAACGCTTGGCAGACCTACCATAATATTTTTCAATGCTATGAAAGATCTACCATAGTGTTTTTCAATGCTATGGTAGACAAATGATAGCATTTATAAATTAATAGTAAAAACTTATCATAGCGTTTTAAACATTGTCAAAGACTTTTCATAGCATTTTTGTGCTACATGATGTACAACATCTTATTATTATATTTTTTTTGTATTACTTATTCTTACCATTGTACAAACTTAAAAAATAATATTTTTGACAAAATATCAAAAAATAATAAAATCACATAACTTTTTATTTTGTTACTTAAAATTGTTACAAACTATTGTCCGTTGAAAATCTAGTTTCAAATGACAAATACATATTGAATTTTACATTGAACTAGCGAACGTAATATCCTATAGAGAAGGATTAAAATCTAATAAGACTGTAAATCTAATTATGAAGCTTCAAAAATTGATTTCGAGGCAACATGTGATTTGCCTGCTTCTGTTGACTTTATTTTGAAGTATAATTGCAACTGCAGATTTTTAAACAATTCAGAAAAATAAGGAATTCATTTATACAAACTGAATCTAGAAAATAGTGTGAAAAAATGTAGTGTTCAATATAATATGACTGAGGGAAATAAATTGAGTCAAATAATTATTAATGATTAATGATACATGAAAATTAATGATTAATAAACTTAACGTACAAGGACAAATCAATACTCAACATGCATATGAGCTTTTGCTCTCCACCTAAAAAATCCAAACTTACTTTTGCTCCATCAATTCAATCATTTTCCCCTATGAGATATTTACAAACAAAGGGCAGAACCAAAAAGAATAACTACATGACAACATCTAAGAAGCACATTCCTTAAGACTGGATGATAAACATAAAATAATGTTACACTCAAAGTAGGCATTCAAAAGCTGCGGTACCAAAAGATAAAATTATCAAATATTCAAATAAAGGAATAAGAAATCAAAACCAAATAAAACCTAACGGAATTAAAACAATACCTAAAAATTTACCTATAAATTTTGCCTTACAGCCATTTATCTATTTACCTAGAATTTTACCTATAAATTTCGCTTTACAGTCATTTACTTATTTACCTAGAAACATAAATCGAACTCCAAATTCATCCAAGCTTCAACCAAATCACTCAAATCACTCCTTTAGACTTTTGACATCAATCTAGTGTCCGATAGGCTACCCCATTCATGATCCACTAAGCAAATTTTTATAGCTCAAAATAAGATAAAACCAACCAATACAATGTTAGAAAAAGGTTATCATCATAACATAAATTAGATAAAACAAGCACGAGCAATTCATAAAAGTAGCCAACTCCAATTAACAAATTTGAATTTTAGGAGAGCATATAAAAAACAACACTGAAGAATGCCAAACAGTGGATATACGGAAAATAATAACAACCTTTCAAAAAATGTCACTAAAGCTATGATAAGATCATTATTAGTATGGCTAGTGAAAGTCAAACAACGTCAAGTACGTTGCTTTTATGATAAGATCGTTATTAGTAATGAAGAAACTAGAATCCAGGTTTACAGAGCGTACACATCTTGATTCATAAATGATAAGAAACATGGTGCTGATTCTTGTCATACCATCGATATCAGATAGGAGTCAAATTCTGAATATCTAGAAAGTAGGTTTAGTACTTAACCAAAAATGATGATGTAATAGCATACCGTTGATAACTTCAGGTTAAAAATGAAACCAAGGATGTTATAGATATATTTGATGAACTCAAGGACGCACCTTACTTCATCTTTTATCTACAAAACAAATTACATACACTATAAGTTTATAACAAAGGTATGTAAAATATGAGTCCGTACAGTTGTAAATTGCAGTACTCCAAAGCAAACATGCACATCAATGCCCTGAACAGTTCATTGGCTTTAGTCCAAATTCCTGCTTTTCGATCTGCACCAGATATTTAATGATCTAAAAAATAAATTGTATAATAAGCTAAAAGAATTTGTCCAACAAAAGTAAGTAGTATGTAAGCTAAATATTAATCATAAATCTCCTCTACCGAGAAAAAATAACCCAACAATTTACAAAATTTAGAAACACATTTGCATACACCAAAATTATTTTTATACATAATCTTCCAATCAAGTTTTGTGCCGAAACTTCATTTTGACTCTGTAAAATAGTTTATTATATGACTACTTAAAGAAGCTCGTCACAAAATAATCATATGTAGCAAGGAAACAATCTTCTTTTCTTTTATTATTATCCTTCCAATGAGACCTATCTCAGGTGTTTCATAGATTTTATATGAAATTAGAAATTCATGATCATAGCGCATAAAATACTTGCAATGTGATCTTGAAACACATCCTATTTTTTCTCCCTCCATTTCATTATAAATCTATCTATGACAGTAAGTTTATATCATCCATAAGTTGGCAGACCTGATATTCAGTCTTTAATCTATCTATGATACCATCATTGACTTATTCCCTGTTCTTAAACCTCCAAATTAGTTTTCTTTAATATGCATAGCTTTGATGTTTAAAAGTCATAACTATAACTTACCTCAAATACTCTTATTTAAAAAAAAAGAACTTACGTCAAATACAAACATATTCTCCTTGTAATTTGTGGCATGACAAGATGTTTCCCAGAGTTGCATATTGTACATATTTGGTGACAAAACCTAGATGATGAAAGAAGAAAAAGGTACTAATCCTGAATTGAGGAAGACTAAAAAGTGGCATCATAACAACTCCAATATTAACTGCCAACCTCTTCATAACCTCTCTCCCTATACTGGGTTCATATAAAATCTATTAATTTATTGTAAATTCGGGAGCCATGAGGGAGGAAGAACCAACTTCCTGGGCTGAAATTCATAAAAGATGCAATCAAGGAATATCATACAAATTCTTAACGCAGAAATCCACTACAATAAAAACATTTTAGGTACCTAAGTGGATGACAAAAGAAAAGCTCTTATTTTGTATCCAACAATCAGTGGTCATACTTTTTTGCTTCTTCCAGCATATTAATGTATTCCTACAGAAAGTGGTTTAGAAGAAAGAATGCAACTTAGCACAGTTTAAGAAAGTATATTTCAAAACATATCCGCCTCATTTATTAGAAGACTCACTGGATTTGTACATATATACCTTTCTAATTGTTTTACAGTTGATTCTTCATGCTAGTTAAAGCATGTTGATTCTTAAATGCATACCAAAAAACATCTTTGTGCATATCGAAGTACCTTCTACTTGCTCAAAGTCATTAACTTTGTTACTCTCAATTCTAAGTTATTAACGTTGTTACTTCTCCAATACAAAATTTGTATTTTGGCTATCAGTGCAAGCAAGCATAAATAACTCATTACATGATATAAATTATTTGAAAGAATTTGAGCTAGTTGAGATTTGAGAAAAATAATCATTTTTTCAATATAGAGTTGAAGTAAGCTATAGTCTCTTGGAAATCGATTAGTTAGTGAAAAGCAACACCACTTGAAGCTTCCAACTATTACATATTTCTCATGTTGACCACTACTTAGCACGAAATGATCTTCATTCAAGCCTAAATCACCATAAAATGCATCATAATAGAATCGTTGTGAAGCTAAAAAATGATAAGTATTTAGCCATGAATATCCTCCTAAAATAACAGTAACGGTATATATACCCTTCTAACTGTTTTGCAGTTGATTCTTCATGCTAAAAAATGATAAGTATTTAGCCAATATAAAGCTTGCAATCGTACTCCATCTCAATAGACTACACCAGAGACATGTCAAGTTCAACCAAAGCATTAAAATATTATAAAATATCTAAATGAGTTGTAATTATAACGCTTAAGATTAAGAATGAATGATCGAATATCAGTACCTGCCCGAGTATGTGAGCACTAGAATGCCAAAAATGGCCACACCAGACAGCAATGAAATAGAATATTACAGGCAAGGAAAGAATCATATGTAACAATAAAATTACATAAAAAAAGGAAGCATAAGTGAGCATCTAAGACTAAGAAGTAGAGGGAAAGAGGATAAACTTTTAACTTTCCTAAGTGAACTTTTGAACTCTTCTTCTGACTTAATCAAAATAATACTTGATTGACCTAAAAGAAAATCATTGAAATATTACATACATAGGAAGTTGAAAAAATAAAAATTTTAAAATCAAAGCTTTATGTAAAGGACATAGCTACAAAATCGAACAAGGGTGAGCTAAAGATACATTATTACAAAGCTGAAAACCAGAACTATTTTCTAATGAGAAAAATAAAAAAACAAACTGGATAAACTCTTTTTCTCAATCGGTCATTAAAAACAAATATGAATATGTCAAGTTCGTAATTCTTTCTTCTCTTCCATCCCAATTTCCTTCTATGTCTATTTTGTGTCAATAATTATAAGTCACTTGACATAGAGATATGCAAAATAGAAAGAAACAATAGCACCCCCCAAATTTAGCTCCCTAAAGAAACCCAACATGTTTACTCCTTCTTAGTTTTTACAATGAAGACCAGTTAATAATCAAATCTCTATAGAACCATTTTAAATCTGAATAGGAACATTATGGAAAAAAGGATTCTGAAAATAAGAAATGGGAAAGCAATAACAACAAACATAACCAAAAGCACAAAAGAAAATAGACAGAAAATGTACCTGAAGATGAGCATAGGGATCGGGAAAGTTGGAAAGGAAGATTCTGGAAATGAGAAATGGTTACGATGGAAAGATGGGAACTGAAGAATGATCTTGAATGATGAAATGTCAAAGGCGAAGAAGATGACGGAGATGCTATTGAAACGAGTGAGTCACAGGGATTACAAAGAAGGCATGCCACATATAGCTCCTTGTCGATTACTCGGCGAAGGAGAAAACACCACCACACTGTAATTTTCGACATTTGATTCTTCCCCTTTTGGTTTGAGCCCCATCATGCTCTGCTCTCTATATAAACAGCTCACTGCTTTGTATGAGAAATTTCTATAAAAGACCTAGACCTAAGTTGAAATAACAAAGAACATACCAGAAATCATGAAACTAAACCCCAGAAATCGTCAATCTTTTAGCAAATGACCCGATGTAGATAGGATGCCAAGCTCATCACTGTGAGAAACCAAGCCAAACATAGTGTACGAGAGTTTAGAGCTTCAAGCTCTAAACTATACTCAAATAAACTCGTTGAGCATTCACCTTGGTGTAAAAACTAGAGAGGAGAAGAGGATTTACATTTAATGGAGCTTTCGAAGAGGGAGGGAGGGAGGGAGGGAGAGAGAGAAGAGACACCAGAAGATGAGAGAGACTGGGTGAGAAAGGGAGAGAGCACGAGTAGATGAGAGACTGCGTGAGATAGGAAAATATTTGGGTCTGTGAGCGGCTCTCCCCAAATTTAACTTTTCACAATCGTCATTTCCCCGCTTAAACTCATTTTCACTTTCTATTGCGTTTTATCTCAAAGCGTTGTACTGAAGTGCAATAAAAGATCTACTTTGTTGTAGTGGAGTTAAGCATTTAACAGATTTTTTTTTAAGTTTGAGAATTAAAATTTCCTATTTTTGTAGTGTTATTAGATGTTACATTGCCAATTATTAAATAATTTATTTTTACATAGTAATTAATATATAATAGACAAACTATTCCCCTAAGATGTAAAAAAAAAGCTAACAATATCCTCACCTTAACATTTTCAAAATTGTTGTAAATAATCGTAGGAATGAAAGACCATTATTACTATATGACTCTTAAATCTATTAGTTTCTTCATTATTTATAACAGTTCTTTACTTGGACGGTTGTGATATCTTTATTCCCTACATATTGATTCTAAGCTTTTAAATAAATAAAGCGTGTGGAATCTTTGTAAAGACAATGGGTATCTTTATTACATTACTTATTCTTGAACTTCTCAAGTTCTCAAACTCTTATATCTTCATTCTCTTCACTCTTTCATATCTCACATTGTTTGTAAGTCTACAAATAGTGGTTGTAAATCATGAAAAACTATAAGTGAATAGAGCAAATCAATAGTCTTTCTTATCTCTCATCCTTTTAAGTATTGTCTTTAGTTTTCTTTATTTTAAAACATATTATTTTTGTTGAATCGGCTTATTGGAACAAGGCTTGATTTCGAAGTCTAGCATTTCATTCCCTGCACCTTAGTGTAGTGTTGATCGATCTTAAAAAGAATGAAAATATTTCCGTAAGTAAATAATTGTGTGTTCTAACTACTAGAAGAATGAAAATTATGCTTTTTTATGTTCGGTTGATCGTGCTATGTTATGTCTAATACATGAATACTATTATGAAATTTGATGAAAGTTGTTTTATCGCCTTATAATCAATTGTGGTTCTGTTATGTTTATAGATTTTTTGATTGCTCTCTGTGGTATTTTGTGAATGTGGAATTACTACAGATTCTTGTGTATGTTAACATCATAATAGTTTAATTTCATGATATTTTACGTCCATATAATTTATAATAATTTTTTCTTTAGTAGTTGTGTGGTGCTATAACTCTACATATTATTGACTGTGAGAGATAACTTATTATACATATAGGCTTTAACCTGAAATTTGGTATGTAATTATGTAGGTGTGCTTTAATTCTGAAAATTTTGAGTCATTTTTTGTGTGAATATGGTGATATATGGTATTGCTAGTATTAGTAAATCTATTAGACAGTTTTCCAGTACCTTTCTTCTAACAATTTTTATGACACACAAAGACTTTCTTAACTCTCATAAAAAAATTCAGAAGTAAATTAACATGCTAATCATGATCTAAAATTTGTGACATAATTATCTGCATTAGATGGAATATATATGAATACTACGAATTATTATATCTTGTAGCATTCATCATATCAAATCTTACAAAGCTTAATTCGTGGCCCTTGATATTATGGGAAAATACTATCTATCATAGATTCTAAATGGTGAAAGAAGGAAATAACAGATCCCTACAGGAATGCTCTTTCTTCGCCATCATCTCCATGAAGGACAAAAAATTGAGTGCCTCACTGTAAAGGATCCATATGACCTTTAGAAAAAAATTCAAAGAAATGCATGACCACCAGAAAACAGTAGTTCTCCCAAAAACTCTTACTGATTAGATGCACCTTAGGTTATAAAATTTAAAACCGTGACTGAATATAATTCTGTAATATTTTAGAGTTCAAAATTGCAATTATGCAGACAAATGTCAATGATGAAGATATATTAGAGAAAACATTCTCTATTTTTCTTGCCTCGAATGTGCTGCTGTAGCAGTAGTATCGAGAGAGGTTTTACTTCTTGTAGCTTAACAAAACAATGAGCTCTTAACGTGAAATCATGAATCACACCTGACTGGTTCTACTCCATTCTCTGAAGTGAAAGCTACAACTTTTAACAGTCGAGGTCGAGGCCGTCGAAGAAATAACAATGATCTTGTGGTGGTCATAATGATTCTTCAAGTTTAAGAAAAAACAATAATAATCAGGACAAACTTGACAAAGAAAATGTGGCAAAGGTAAAATGCAAAGAATACTGCAGAAAACTCTAGTTATAGATGTCGTATGTAACGATATTCGTCACGTACCTATTGTAGTTATGAAAAAATATCTTTTGATATTTGGTAAAAAGAGATAACGAAAGAATGTTTCTTATATCTGTAAGAATAACCTGCATTTAATCTTAAAAGCACTTCAATAAAAAGAAGAAAGAAAAGTTATGCTTTGTCAGATTATTAACAAATTTGTACGCATTTAAAAGGAAAACCACAAAGTTCAAGCGTTGATCAATACAATTAAAACAATGACCATCAGAGAAAACGACGAAGGCAAATAGAAGATGATGAGCTTCAAATCTGAACTAGGAAAGCTTAAAATTTTCAGAAAGATATTCTTGGCAGCTACATTTTCCAAAAAGCTTGAAAGAATATCAAAATCGAGAATAAGATAAAGCACAAAAATCATTCATAGACCTCCAAAACATAGAAATCCATTATTAATTCCTAGTTCTAACCAAATGCAGCATAAATACAACCATGTATGCGCAAATCTAACGTTTCCTTCACATGTAGTTCAAAAGCACAGGAAATGGATTCCACCATACAAATTCCATAAGGATAAAAAAATAAAAACACACTGCAGCGAGTTTACCTGAAAGAAAGCTTTCCCCCCCCCCCCCCCCNNNNCCCCCCCCCCCCCCCTCTCTCCCCTTCTCCTCTATTGCTTAAGACCCTTTGAAAATTTTGGCCCTCTTTGGAGACCCTAACTGGTATTTATACTTTTTTTCAATTGCTCCTCATAGCTCCTCAGACTCCTCTAGATCAGGTAGAGAAAGGGAAAGAGAAATTCGTGCTCACTTGAGGCAATGCGAGGAGAGCTGAAGTGATTGTCACGCAAATGAGAGGATGCTTAGGGCAAATTGCCTATATCCTCAGACTCGTCTAGATCTGAAAGTGGCGAAGGAAAAAAGATAAGGGTTTGTAATATAAATTGGTATTTTTGTAATCAAAAAGAAATTTTGGGGTAATATGTCAGTTAAAAAAAAATATAACTGTCATTATTATGCTACAAAACTATGAGAGTTTTCTTTTTCCCTGTCATCTTAAAAAAGTAAAAAATTTCATAACCTCAAAAAATAATTGTTATAGTAAGTAAAAAATTTACGACAATTTATGAAAAACTGTCATGTTATCACAAAAGGCTAAATTACGCCACCCAATGCCATTTTGTCTTTGACAAGTTTTACAAAACTGCCATTAAACTACATAGTTGCATGTCATTAAAAGCAAAATTTCTAGTAGAGCTCGTAATGTCTGTCGTCCTTTAATTGCAATTGATCTTTTTTCCATCACCTTCCGCCAGCTCAATTTTTTCTCAGAAGTTGCATGCTTGACGGATTATAAGGTTGAGATAGAACATCATCAAACAGCTACTTGATCTCCTCTAATTGTTCTAATTCCACTGAGGATGGGTATTTCAACACTTGATAATACGTAAACAGAACTACTTTCATCTTGTGTAGCCAATCCCTCTCCAAAATGATTTTGTACAAGAATCGCTTGCCCAACATCACGAACTCTATCAAATGATTGAATGGCTCAACATTCATGGGAAATACTATTATTCCTTTTGAGTAAGTTATTGTTCTGTTGAATCCAAGCACTAGTTGATATGGGCCTTGCAGCTTCGGGTTCCCCATTGACATCTTCTCTATCATCGAATGATGGAGAATATTGAAACCACTCCCGTCATCCATTAGAACCCTCCTCAAGAGGTAGTTCCCAACTTGAATGGTGATTAACAAAGCGTAGTGGTATTATCCGCCATGATCTGCAAGATCCAAGTCATAAAAAATCAGCGGCGGAATTACACCATCCTCCAAAGTACTTCCATGTTCCTAATACTCACTTCTCATAAGCTTATTCTAGTATATTTTCCTTTCCTTTATGGTCATTCCTTCTTGTTTAGTTAGAGCAATAATTGTATCGACGATTTGGAGATGCTCCTTACCCTTGTTTTGAGTCTCTTTTTCCGCTGTTTGTTTCTGTTCTTCCCTCAAAACATATTGTTGATAGTAGCCTTTTTTCACCAGTTCTTTGATGTAATCTTTATGCTGGTAGTAGTCTTGAGTATAATGTCCATACCTTCTATGGAACGAAGATTACTTAGCCGTGTTTCTACTACTGGGTTCTATCGTCAACAATGCTGGTCTTTTCAACCAGGGTTTGTTCTTTAATGCTTCGAGGATTTATTGTGAGATATGTATAGACTTGTCTCTCGGATGGACCCTTTCTATTGTCCTTCCTAGCTTATCAGAATTTTCTTGTTTGTATTTGTTCTGTCCATCGTTCCTTTCCGTTCCTCAGGTTCTCTTCTTTCTTGAGCTGGAGCTTTGGTTAGTCTTCTGATGTTCTGTTGTCCTCTGTTTTGATAACTTCATTATGCTTTTCTTTTCTTCCTTCAGCGTATTGATAACTTCCTCATGCTTTTCCATTGATAATGGTTTCACCTTCAAGAAATCATCGAATAAAAGATAGTTTGGGTCAAACCCCTTAAGAAAGTTAGCCTTGCCACTCGGTCATCGCAGCTTTCTATTTTGGCCATCTTATCCTTGAATCAATGTGTGTATTCGTGTAATGATTATCCAGAGATACTGAAGAAGAGACTCAAAACACGAATCAATGATTAATGGATATGATCAAGAGATACTCTGAGTTTTCCATTATCGAGCGGTACTTGGAGTACTGTTCTAGAAAGACATAAGATATGGTAGTAAAATTATTAATTGAATGAGAGGGGAGGGTATGATACCATTTTAAGGCACTACCGTTAGGGCTGGTTGGAAACACCTAATACATGAGTTTGTTCTCATGCTCGTACAGGGCCATTACTTGTTAAAACTGCCTAAAGTGGTCCATAGGGACAGTTTTTCCTCTGTAACATTTGAAATTCAGTGCTACGAACTTTTTTGGGACTGGGGCACCAAGTACTTTTGGACTCAGAGGCGAACGTGTGAATGATTCTAGGTCTTCCTTCCCCATGCTTCCCAGCTTCCACATCTCCATCATCTTTCTTTCCAGCATTTCTTATCCTGCTTTTTCTGTAATAGGTTCAAACAGGTGATTCTCCTCGTCCACTTCCTTCTTATTGTCTCTGGATCGAAATTCATTATCTTCTCATTGCACGTTGTGGCTTGCATCCAAGTCGGTCCACCCGGTGTTATGAGCTTCCCGTCCAATGCACCGGTTCTCGTGATTTTCCGTTCTTCCGCGTTAGTCTATTGACTCACCTCTGCACGTGTTTCAAGAAATTCTCGTAGCAATGTCGTAATTTGGTCTTGGACGGTTTGCCAAGCACTACGGAGGGCCTCATTGTTCCAATTTTCCATATCTTGCATTCCCGTCAGTATGGCCTAAATACTTCCCTGGATTTCTACTTGAGGCATGGGTTCATCGACGTGACCTGCCTTGTTTTTGTCATTAAGAACTATGTTAGATCTGGTCCTTGGCATCTTGCTTTATATTCTCGAGTTTTCTGATACACTCTCAGCATGAGCATGAAACTATAAAGGAAATTTACGTCCCGAAATGTTTAAACAATAGAACGAATAGAGAGAATATAAATCTCAAAGAAAAAGTATTTTGTATTCAATCTTGTGTTTTTAGGTGGTATTCACCCTTTATTTTTACATGTAAATTAGCAGTTAATTCTAAATATATTCCTCATACGTTGCACTTTATCCGGAGTCGTTGGCTAGTAATCTGCCATATGTCCTTCTTGTCACTTAGGCACCGTTTAGAATAATGAGAGATAAGAGAGACTATTGATTTTCTTTATCCACTTTACTTCAAGATTTACTACCTTTATTTATAGGATTACAAACAATGGGGCATATGAAGGGATGAAGATGATGAAGAGATAAGAGTTTGGGGATTTGAGAAGTTCTAGGGCATAAACTAATGATCGTCCATTATTACAATTATTTACAACGATTCACTTTAGATGTCCATTATACAAAAAATATGCCTCGTTAAAACCTTACTTAGGAAAATCCTGTGAGAAAAAAGCCTAGTGATGGGAAAAAGTACATAATTCTTATATACAATAGTAAAGGTATGTCGTCTCATTAAATACGTTATCAGGAAAATCTAGGGACAAAACCTTGGTCAAGAGAAAAGAATGCAGCGCGTATTCACTCCCGTCATATGCTAAAATCATTTGATGTCTCTGACGTGACACATTTGAAATGGCGCGCCTTCTTCTCAAAAATTGTAGTGGGTAATGCCTTGGTAAATAAATCTACCAGATTTCCTCAGATAAATATGTTGAACATCAATATCACCGCTTTTATCAAGATTATGTATGAAAAAGCATTTCAGTGAAATATATTTTATTCGATCTCCCTTCATATAGTGTTGTTGGATTTTATTCATAAGAAGATAGTCCACACACCTTCTAAATATGTTGACTCATCGATCTCAATCATACATATTCTTGACTTGCTTCATGGATTGTAAGTATTTCAACATGATTCGAGAAGGCGACTGTTAAGGCTTGTTTTGTCGACCACCATGAAGCACTAATAGCGTTGCACGTGAATAAATAATCAGTTTGAGATCGAGCTTTATGTGGATCATATAGATATCCTGCATCATCATAACCAAACAACTTTGGTTTGGATTTTTTTGAATAAAAAATCCTATATCAATTATTCCTTAGAAATAATGAAATACATGTTACTATTCGCAACATCTATTAGTGCACCTATTTCACTTAGGTATATGGTTTAGAGCCAATAACTTTTTTATCTTCACGACATCGAAAATGATCTTTTTTTCACATCAAGTGATTGAACATCATTGAGATACTCGGATGTGCTTTATCTTTTTCTCTTCTTTGTCCGATGCATGTGATAAATGTATAGTGAGACATGCATAGTGAGATAAGACATTAACAAGTGTTCGTTGGAAATCGGATGTTATTTTGGAAGTGCTTTGGTTTTCTCGTTGTCTGTGTTATTATGCAGCGATTGGACTCCGAAATGTATAAAAGGAAAGGAGTTTAGTTCCTTATTGATGGTTCAGTGAGTTGAATTGTCTTTTTCAAATTAATCTAGAAACCGATGATGGGATTGGTAGATCCAAAAACTTGGTTGGCTCGGGTGTGTTCGATTTTTGACCTCGAGACTTGATTAAGCATAGCTAGATGTCTTCTCCATCTCATTATCTAGAGGGTAATTTTTGTGCTGATTTTTTCTAGCTAATTTAGGGGGTTAACATGGATTTCTTACTCTTTTCCTAGTTCCCCATCCAGGAATACATATCTTGCTTAATGAGGATTGTGGCACTGTTTCTCTTAAGGATTAGTTCCAAATTTAGTTGTGAAAAAAAAACAATAATAAAGAGACATGGCACTGATAAGAAAAGCACTCTATGAACACAGGTCTCATATTTTATTCCAAAGTGGAGGAATAGTCTGCATAGTTTGTTTTGTTATTGCGGATTCGGTTATGCATATTTTTACATATTATATTATTCTTGTTTGCTGCTTTATTGCTTTATTCAATCAATTTTCTTTGAATTGCTCGAGTCAGAACGTTCAATCCGATGCCAAATGTGTCAAACAAGTGTCATATGTTACGTGATGATTCATCATAAAGAAGTCACTTTCAAAAAATAGCTGCCTGCGTTTTCCGTTAACTTTTTAATAGTGTTAACTTTTTACTATATCCAGTGATCTACAATTAATTGAATCACAATGTGAGGAGGACATGTTCATGGAATCCATGATTTGCAATGTCGATTCTATTTGTGAAAAACTTCTTCTCTGCAAAATGGAGTTAGATTGTGTGAAGATACTGCAATAAATGAGATCAGTTTTTAGTATCAGGCTGACTTGTTCACATTTTGAATTTGGATGTTTCATCATGTGACTACTGAAAGGCGTATTGACCCGGCATGGCTTAATTCATAACTTCCAAAATAAACAGAATTGGTCCCGCATGGCTTAATTCCTTCAATTTTTCTAATGCCTGCCTGCCTCGTTTTTCCAGAATTTTTAGGGTCTATCTATCAGTTCGCATATGGTTGGTCGTATACTTATGAGCCTCTTTTATTTTTTTGTTATTCTATTCATGGTTTAATGGATTGGTGCTTATCATGAAGCTTTGAAGTTACAGTTTCTGAATGTATTCTCTTACTTTTCACGTTTAGTTCAAGAGTCGTTGAAAATTAGTAAAGAAAATACAATTTCCCTAATGGACGAAGATTGACCCCCTTGCCTTGACAGGTGGTTTGTATCATAGTCAGTGCAGTGTTAAATTTGAATTTTACAGCATGGAGTCTCTTATTAATAGATGCACGCATCAGTAGAATTAACATTCTAAAAGTTTAGATCCCTCTTCATTTATCAAGAAAAAGTTTAGATCCATTTTCTTTCCTTAAAATAAGGTATGACGACTTTGATGCAGGTGGAATCATATTTGCATGTGATTGGAGAATTAAAGCTTCCATCTGCATTTCTTCAGGTGGATTCTGTCTAATCGCACATGTGTGCATTGCTTGAATCTTTTTCCGTTGCTAACTTACTTTTTAGTCCTGATTACAGTTCATTTGTTGGGTCGCTGGGGAATATGGGACTGCTTATGGGAAGTGTTCTGCCTGGTACATCGTTGGGAAGTTATATCACTACAACAAAAAAATCATATGATAGCGGCCAAAAAACGCTATCATAGTGTTTTAATAGCATTTTTCGTAACGTTATGGTTGCCAACGTTATTAAAACTCCGACCCTACGATAGCATTTTATAAACACTATCTTATCGACTTTTAATAGCGTTTAAAAAACGTTATTGTAACCAACGCTATAGAAAAGTTTCCATAGCGTTTTATACACGCTATTATAAGCGTAGCAACAATGAGAGACTTTCTATAGCATTTAAAACACATTATTGTAATCTTTCTATAGCGTTTTTTAAACGTTATAAAAAGTGTGATTGCATTTGGTACGCTTATAACATCGTTTTACAAACGCTATTATAAGTGTAGTAATGGGAGACTTTCTACGGCGTTTAAAAAATGCTATAGAAAGGTTTCCATAGAGTTTTATAAACGCTATTATACGCGTAGCAACAATGGGAGACTTTCTATAGCGTTTAAAAAATGCTATAGAAAGGTTATAATTGCATTTTTTAAACGCTATTAAACGTTTATGATAGCTATTTTTAAAGCGGTTATAAGCTTTCTATAGCGTTTTAAAAACACTATTGTATGCCGAACCATATCATAACTACATTTGCCTATTGTACTTCTTTACGCAATTATATTCTCTTACAGGGTTTTAGTTGTTGTAAATAATTTACGCTTATGTATCAAATAAATAATATAAAGATCATCCATTAAATCACTAATTTAAAATATTTAATTAAAGAAATTTACTAATAAATATTCATATCAAATAAACATCAAATGCCCAAAAAACCCTACAAAAAAATATTCCAAGGTGTTCATATCACATATTACAAATACTTTTGAGTTGTACTAAATATCACAAATACAAGTCAAAGTTTTTATCAAAGAACTTCCATGTTTTCCTGTTGGAATCATTTCCCCATCATTATGTGAAACCGCACATCACCTGAATTACTATGTGTTTGTTGTGTTTTCGGTGGACCTATATAAAAAAAATAATTGTTATAGTTCAATATCTACTTATAAATATATATATATGATCTCTATAAAAGACTTTTCAATATTCAGACATGTTGATATATAAGATTGTAATCTAAATCGCAAAACCCTATTTCTTAAAATATATACTTTCCATGCATCTATGTTCTATCCTTGAATGCATATATAATAGCAAATTAGAAAAACAACATAAGCAAATGCAACATAAATGCAAGAACAAAAATACAAATCCAACATTGCAATCCACATTTCTAGCATCCCCCCAACACACATCTCAATCCACATTTCTAGCACCCTTCAAAACTCCAAGAATGCAATTATAATGCTACAAATCTCTCTTTCCTCTGCTTCTACCGTGTCTCTCATAAAAACAAGGACAAATGGTTGGATGCATGCACATATAACATAAAGCCTTCAACAACAATTCTTGCAATATAATCAACCACAAGATTCCTTCAGAAATCGGCCAAATGTAAACCCATAGCAATGTGTCAACAATTTGTTAACTGTGAGAGAGAGAGAGAGAGGAAAGGGAAAAAGAAGTGTAAAAGATGAAATTAGGGTGGCTTAAATAAGATGGCATTTTCAAAAATAAAATGAACTTTGGCTAACAAGCGAGTTTTTTATACTATAAAATGATGACAATTTATTTTCACACTGTCATCGTAGGTAAGACAATTATGACAGTTAATAAAAAACTGTTATATATCAAAATTATCTCACCTAACATCTTTTTCCTTTGACATCTTTTGGGCCGCGACTCTTTCTCACAGTCGCGGCCTTGGCCGTGACTTTTCCTTAATCACTGCGGACTGTCCGCGCTGGTAGTCTGGCCACGGCTTTGCCTTGCCAGCACGGACAGTCCACTACGCCGGTGCCCTGCCACCAACAGCTACAACTCTAGCCGGTGGTCTGAGTTTGAACAAATTTATATAGAAAAATACTGTAGAAAAAAAAATTATGTTCTCAAATCTAATTGTCAAACAATTATCAAAATCAAGAACTCTAAAACATAAATATATAAACACATATAATCATGAATCTAGAACTTAATTTTGATTCTCAATGATACAACATGAGTTGGTGTGAAAGAGAAGGTTGAGGTGAATCACATCAATTGCATCGTTCCTATCTTTTGCATCACTCTCACTGCTCTCATGAAGAAGTAAAAACTCGTGGGTTTGAATGCATAAGAAAGGAAAAGTAGACGAC
The DNA here is from genome assembly GCA_003255025.1 of Datisca glomerata. NCBI lineage: Eukaryota > Viridiplantae > Streptophyta > Magnoliopsida > Cucurbitales > Datiscaceae > Datisca > Datisca glomerata. The sequence goes on along the minus strand of QANY01001419.1, from coordinate 786,484 downwards.
CATGACATTGATCATCAAAAAGATCATGAACTGGCCGAACAAATTAAGGATCTTCATCTCAAAGTTGCCCAGTTGGACATGAAGGACAAGGGAAAATGTCGATCCTCAGCCGCAATATTCAAAGGTCCCATCATGTCTGCTTTTATTTTGGATACTATTTCTCATCCGCTCCTAAGAAGGTTCACTCTCCTGAAGTTTGTACCGTTTCATGACACCTCAGACCTAAGAAACCATGTGACACTTTACAAATAGACGGTGTCAGGGGCTTGTATTCTAGAAGACAAATGTGCGGGGACGCTCTATCTTCATTATGAATCCAACTTGAAATGAGCCACAATGACATAGTCTGCAAGCTTGGAGTTGTGGTCAATAAGCTCATTCTCCTAGTTGGCCACAATCTTTATCGCGTCATTTGAGAGTAGAAAAAAGATGATTAAGTAAGGTCACACCACTTCACATTCATGTAGAGGGAGGAAGAATCACAGAAATATTACATCAAGCATTTCAATAATGTGGAGGTTAGTATAATTTGATGCAATGAGCTCGTATCCTAACCATTTTTTGAAATGATTTACTAGAAGGGGAAGACGTGTATAAGTGTCTGCACCATAAAAGGATGAAATCCCTTTGTGTAAGCCTCTCTAAGGCTTACGAATTCATCGTGTTCCATGAAGAAACGTCCAAGAATGAGGATAAGGGTAGCAGCACCCATCCAAGAACTAACCCAAGGCGAATGAGGACATCAGAGGCCGAAGAGAAAGCAATAATCAAAAGAGTGCTGAAAAGCTCTCCCATGAGAGAGTGAAAGTTGTTTACAGGGCCCCAGTTTTATCAACTTCCCCTAACTGTCTCCTTACCAGAACTTGTCCATGAGATAAAGAGGAAAGACCTGCTAACACGACCAACCTAACTGAGAACCAAAATGGGAAAAAGAAAAGTTAAAGAAAGTTATTGTGATTATCACTGAGACCTAGTCACAAGACAAATAACTGTTGGAAGCAGAAATGGGAAATAGAATCTGTTATAAAGCAATTGTTCCTAGTAAGGAATTGCATATAGATGAGATGATTTTCCATTCATAGTACATGTATACCGTGCTTTTGAATCAAGTGTTACGGCTGGATTGTTTTCATTGACGTTCTAAAACTTCATAACAAGCTTAATATTACAGATGAGGTATATATATGGTCAACATTTTACAAACATGTTTATGTTATTCACTTACATATTTTTTGGGATGAATGGATGTTGTTTTGATCTTGAATGGGAGTTTAGCAAGCTGAGTCAAAAAGTCACTTTAACAACATTTGATACACCAGTCTCTGAGTGGGAGTCGCCAAACGGAAGTCCCCCAGTGGAAGGCTAGGTGGTTTGGTGAAAAGACCAGGAGCGAAATGGGGCGACCTAGTAAAACAATAGCTGGACGGGTCAGATAATTCATTCTTACAACAACGATCTTTGATGTTGATATGGCGGTCTTGAAGTACATATTTGATGTCTCATTGGAAAGTACTTATGCCAGTCAATAAATAGACACATTACTGGTTGGCAATTGCTCCCTTTGTCCAAGTCGCTAGGTCTGAGGTGACGTAAGTGTGAGAAGCAATGTGTAACGTTATATGTAAACTTCCCATTCACATTTGTTATTATAACACTAATTAGTTGACCTTTAGTAGGCCATCGATAGGTTTGCAATAGTGCTCACTTATGAAGAAAAGAGAATGTGGAAGAAGGGATATTCTAGTTCTGCACTACCACTCTATCTGCAAGTGTCCATCGACCTTCTATTAGAGAAATTTTTTGTATATTGTTTGCATTTGTGATGCTTTCACTTGTTTTCCAGGGTTTAATTAGTCATTGCACTTACCTGAACTTAAATAAGGCTTCAAGGTAAATGGAAATATGTATTGAGATATAGGTAAAGACTTTGCAAGGATTCTTAGGTAGATCATATGCATGGAGTAGTACCTGTAATCTATACAGTATTGTAATTGTTTTTCCTAACTAATTTAGATTTATTTCCCGCGAATGTCGATGGTAACCATTGGTTCTTGGTCTTCATCCGCCATACTGATCGAACTGCGGAGTTGTGGGACATGTACTAGGGTGTATGTGCGACTCGTTCAGATCATAAACTGGGACAAAAGAAAGGAAACAATTTTTCTAGTATCAGCGATCGGTACCAGTGAATAGGATAGAATGGAAGAATTACATTCACTATCGAAAAATAAATAAAAATATTTCTCGTATCCTTCTATTGTGTATCAAATTTATGGTTGGCACAGATCTAAGCTACAATCCCCTAATAAAGATTCAATGAAAAAGAAAGGACAACAAAATGATATTTGTTTTTTAACAGTTTGGGGAATGGAAGTTGAACTTCCTTTTGGTTCTCCCCGAAAATAACTTTCCTTTTTTGAACCCATTTTTAAAGAACTTGAAAAAAAATTCGAAAATTGAAAAAGAAACGTTTTCTAATTCTAAGAGTTTTAAAAGAAAGAACAAACATGTTTCTAACTTTTCTTTCTCCCTCATAGAGGAAATAAGGTAATTAGATGGTATGCTATTTGTATATGTGTAATAGAACTCCTTCTAACAACCTATGTATTCTGTTATCATTTCGAATTAGACGATTCATTAATCCAACTGACAGAAGATTACAAATGGATCCATTCTTTGGATTTTTACTGGAGATTGAGAATAGATGGACTTTCTATAGGACCCATTTCACTGACGGGTTTTATCACAACTTTAGCAACTTTAGCGAATCGGCCTGTTACTTGGGAGGGACTGTGGAACAAAGGATTATCCCGGACCTACCTACATCGACGTATTGACGATGATTCTCAAATATCGCAGAACATAATGTGATACGATGAGATAGAATGTAATAGAAATAAAGACACAGGGAACAAGTTACCTACTCTTAACGGTCAAAACGAACTCTTTCGTTCTGAATTATTTAATCCGAAATGAATCAAATTTTCCCAAGTAGGATTTGAACCTACGACCAATCGGTTAACAACCCCGACCGCTCTACCACTAAGCTATTGAGGAACAACGGGAAATTAGATTTCATAGAATTCAATTCCCGTTCTCAACCCATGACCAATATGAGCTCGAGGTTTCCTTCGTAACTCCCGAAACTTTTTCGTAGTGGCTCCGTTCCATGTCTCATTTCATAGAGAACCTCAAAGTGGCTCTATTTCATTATATTCCATCCATATCCCAATTCCATTCATTTAATATCCCTCTGGTGTCATTGAGATAAGAGATGTCGTTTCTAGTCTATCTGTTTCTATTTCTATATAGATGGAAAGTTCAAAAATCATCATATAATAATCCAGAAGTTGCAATAGAAAAGAAAAAAAGGAGGTTTGTGATGATTTTTAAATCTTTTATACTAGGTAATCTAGTATCCTTATGCATGAAGATATTCAATTTGGTCATTGTGATCAGACTCTATTATGGATTGCTGACCACATTCTCCATAGGGCCCTCTTATCTCTTCCTTCTACGAGCTCGGGTTATGGAAGAAGGAACCGAGAAGAAAGTATCAGCAACAATTGGTTTTGTTACGGGACAACTCATGATGTTCCTATCGATCTATTATGCGCCTCTGCATCTAGCATTGTTGGAATCAACAATCATAACATGACAATTGTGTTTTCTTGGGTGTTGTTGGTCGATGAGATGCTTAAGTCATACAAGTGGGTGCTTGAATAGTTCTTGGAAGCTATGAAATAGAAGACACCTCTGTCAGTCATTACAAACGAGACAAAGTTATATGCGAAATTTCATTTTGATAGTGCTTCCTAAATGTGATCATCAACTGTGTTCATGGCATCTCGAAAGGAATGCAGTCAGAATCTTGAGGACTACGCGTTTTAGTGGTGCCTTTTCTCGTGTCGTGAAGTATTTGTGTGAGGTGAACGATTTTTTTGAGGAGTGGGACAAACTTTTTAGAACTTACAACCTTACAAATAACAAGTGGGCGAATGATATGTATAATGAAAGGAAGGTATGCTTGCGTTCTTAAATAAGTTTCTGAAAAATAAGCTGAATTCATACATGAAGTAGATTGAGCATTAGATCAACTTCAGCAGGAAGAAGGAGAAGCTGAATTTAACAACAAGGACGGGAAACCATTTCCGCGAACGCCCTTAAAGTCCTAGAGAAACATGCAAGTGAAGTGTTCACACTTGATGTATTTCGAAAAGTACATCTTGATATAGAAGGAGCCTTCGTGTTGTTTTAAAAGTAAGATATACAATGGGGATAGATCGCATTATTTTCTCAATTCATTTCGCAAATTAGATAAATTATGTATGAAGATGGAGGCAGATGGGGGGCCTTGCTGCCACATGTTCTTTGCTATGAAGATCAAGCACAAGGATAGGATTCCTGATTTCTGCATATTGGCAAGATGGTTAAAGGACGTTAAGAGTCGGGTGCAAACATATGCAGAAACCTCGACTCTCCACTAAACCGATGCTACTTCATATCTCAAGTTAAGGGTACTTAATGGTGAATGTCGAAGAGTGATCTACTATGGATAAAAAAATAAGTGATGCTTTCATCGAAGCAAAAATGGAGTTTGTAAGGATGTCTCAACTATATGTTGCACAGTGGCAAATGATGAATGACTCACTGGAAAAGAAACAAATAGAAGAACATCAATTGCAGCATAAGAAAGGAAATAGGGATTTGATCATGGTAAGAGTTCAAGGGTGATGACCAAAATAGTAGACCGAGCAAAACTCCAACTCAGTGCAGGTGCGGAGACTGCAAGCTACATAATCATACGAAACTAACATGTCAGAAAAGAAGTTCAAGAAATCTAGCAAGTGAAGACGATTCGCCCAATGTATGTTGATATAAATTGTAAAGTATTTTCTTAATCTGATTAATATTATATTGTAATTAGTATAAAAAATATCATTTTAAATATATGAAAGAAGTATATTTTTATTCATGTGCACACTTCTCACACCTTCTGCTCAACCTCCAATCCAAGCAATCGAGTCTAGACACCACCAGTGAATGAATCAATATAATTTTTGGGCATGCAAGAAATCACACCAATGATCCAGATCTTTGTCATCGAGATATGGTGTCAATTGTTTTCCTCCATTTATATCATGTTTTGATTCAGAACGGCACGCGAAATTATTCTAATCATTCTTTTAATTCATGTTGGACTTCATAATTTTGTAATTTTGTATTTTGGGATTGAGCTTTTAGAACGTATACTTAAAATATGAAATAGCTCAAAAATAGGGGCAAAGAGAGACTAAGGAAGAAGAAGAAGAAGTTTACTGTTTGCTTAAATTTTTTCATTACTTCTTTCCGCAACTTACAGTTATTATACTATATTGGAAACTAATAAAAATGATTATAAAAGAATAATAAATGAGAATAAAAAAATTTCAATCATTGTCAATGATTGAGCAACGGAATTATTCTCTCCATGGCCAATGGGGGACGAGCTCGTGGAGTTTGTTAGAGGCTCTCGAATTCTGCTGTAGCCAACCACATTGTAGCTGCTGTGTTGATGAGGTGGAGGTATGAGATGCTGACATGGCTTGTTAATCCAAGATGGCACGTGTGCATGGAAAACTTAGGTCACTACATGAGGAGTTTGAGAGAGCACGAGCGTGGGAAGAAGGCAGTGCGACTGTGAGAGATTGAGGCTTCAAAAATGGAGGTGAGTGGTTATCTTCAACATCTCCCTCAAGAGAAAATGGGGTATTAACCATATTTTCTTTAAATCCTATACCGAACATAACTACATATGTAACGACATACATTTTATGCATACTTATCTAAGTACATCTGAAGTCAGTGATGGAGGTACAATATCTATCGATTTTGCTGATATTCTAGAATTATAGAGAAGTAAAGTTTTATTGCTCATTGACGACGAGCTATTATCTAGGCAAAAGAAAATAATGGCAGAAGAAAGTTATGGATTTCAGAAGAAAGTTAGAGAGATTTCTTGTCTTGTTGCATTTGTAATTAAATTTGAGCCTCGTTTCGATGGGGCTCAAATCCAGAACTTTCTCTAAATTAGGTAATGCAGACGTCTACTCTCTCAAAATTAATGCTTCATATCAATCAGAGGAAAAAATATTTTACATTAAGGAGATACCACAGAAATTGAAGGAGAAATTTTAGAGAGAGAAGGAGAGAAGGGAAGAGAGTGAGGGTTGGAGAGAGAGAGAGGGAAAGAGAGAGAGAGAGAGAGAGAGAGGAAGAGAGAGATTGATAGAGAGAGAGGGAGAGATAGGGAGGGAGAGAGGGAGGGAGAGGGAGAAAGAGAGAGCAAAGGAAAAGAGAAAGAGGGTGAGAGAGAGAGGGAGAGAGAGGGAGTGAGAGGGAGGAAGGGAGAAAGCGAGCGGGAAAGAGAAAGAGAGAAAGAGAAAGAGAGAGAGGGAGAGAGAGAAGGAGAAGTAGAGAGAGGGGAGAGAGAGTGAGAGAGAGATAAAGATAGAGAGAGGGGGAAGGGAAGAGAGAGGGAGGGAGGGAGGGAGAAGGAGGGAGGGAGAGAGTGAAGAGAGAGAGAAATCGAGAGAGAGAGAGTGAGAGAGAAAGATGGAGAGAGAGGGAGAGAGGGGGAGGGACTGAGAGCGGGAGAGGGACAGAGGGAGAGAGAAAGAGAGAGAGGGGGGGAATGGAGAGAGAAGGAGGGAGAGAATGAGAGTGGGAGAGAGATGGGGGAGTGAGAGAGTGAGAGAGAGAGAGAGAGAGAGATAGATAGAGAGCGAGAGGGAGAGAGAGGAAAGGAAATGAGAAAGAGGGTGAGAGAGAGGGAGGGAGAGGGAGGAAGGGAGAGAGCGAGAGAGAGAGGGGGAGAGAGAGGGAGAGAGGGAGGTAGATAGAGAGAGGGTGACACAGGTAGAGAGAGAGTGCGAGAGAGGGAGGGAGGGAGAGGGAGAGAGAGAGAGTGAGGGGGAGAGTGGGAGTGGGAGGGAGGAAGGGAGTGAGAGGGAGGAAGGGAGAGAGTGAGAGTGAGTGAGAGAGTGGGGAGAGAGGGAGGTAGAGAAAGAGGGGAGAGAGAGAAAGAGAATGACACAGTTAGAGAGAGAGTGTGTGTGAGGGAGAGAGGGAGGGAGAGAGGGAGGGGGGAGAGAGGGTGTGAGAGGGAGTGAGAGAGAGAGTGGAGGAACAGAGAGGGAGGTAGAGAAAGAGCGAGAGTGAGACAGACATAGAGAGAGAGAGAGAATGTGTGTGTGTGTGTGTGAGATAGATAAATAGAAAGAGAAAGGGAGAGGAAGAGAGGGTGTGGGAGAGAGGTAGAGAGAGGGAAAGAGAAAGAGAGAGAAGAGAGTGACAGAGAGAGAGGGAGAGGGGGTAAGAGGGTGAGAGTGAGGGAGAGAGAGGGAGAGCAAGAGGTCTCTGCTCTCTCCCTCCTCTCTCACGCATCCCCCTCTCCTCTCTATCCCTCCCTCTCTCTCTCTTTGCATGTTTGTCTGTCTCTCTTGCTCTCTCTATCTCTTTCCGTTTCTCTGGCTCTCTCTCTCCCTCTCTTTCTCTCCCTCTCTCAGCCCCCTCCTCTCTCTCTCCCCCTCTCTCACCCTCTTTCTCTCTTCCTTCTCTCCCTCTAAATCTCCCTCCCTCTCTCTCTCTCCCTCTCTCTCTAACGATCATTCTCTCCCTTCTTCTCTCTCCATTCCCCCCTCTCTCTTTCTCTTTCTCTCTCTCTCCCTCTCTCTCTTTCTCTTTCTTTCTCTCTCCCTCTCTCTCCCTCCGTCCCTCTCCCTCTCTCTCCCTCCCTCTCTCGCATGCTCTCTCTATCTCTCTCTCGGTCTGTCCCTCCCTCTCTATCCCTCCCTCCCTATATCCCCCTGTCTCTCTCACCCTCCCTTTCCCTCCCTCCCCCTCTCTCTCCCTCCCTCTCTCTCCCTCCCTCTCTCTTCCTCTCTCTCTATATATATCTCTCTCTCTCTTTCTCTCTCACACTCTCTCTCCATTTCTCTCTCTTTTCTCTCTCGCTCCCTTTCTCTTCCTCCTTCTCTCTCTCTCCCTCTCTCGTCTATCTCTCCCTCCCTCTCTCGTCTATCTCTCTCGCTCCCTTTCTCTTCCTCCTTCTCTTTCTCCCTCCCAATCCACTCTCTCACTCTCTCTGTTTGTCTAAAACTCCTCTCTCTCTTTGTTTGTCTATCACTATTTCTCTCTCTCAATCTCTCTCTATGTTTCTCTGGACCTCTCTCCCTCTCACACTCTTATCCCCTCTCTCCCTCTCTCACCCTCTTTCTCTTTTTTTGGCTCTCTCTCTCCATCTCTCCCTATCGCCTTCTCTCTCTCTCCCCTCTCTCCCTCTCTCTTTCCCTCTCTCTCACCCCTCTCCCTCTCTCTCCCTCTCTCACCCCTCTCCCTTTCTCTCCCTTTCTCTCTCCTCTATCTCTCACTCTCTCTCCTCTCTCTCTCTATCTCCCTCTCTCCCTTTCTCTCTCCTCTATCTCTCACTCTCTCTCCTCTCTCTCTCTATCTCCCTCTCTCCCTCTCTCTCTTTCTCTATCTCTATGCCTATTTCTATCTCTCTCTCTCTCTCTCTCTCTCTTTATCTATCTCTCCCTCTCTTTCTTTCCCTCTCTCTCTCGATGTATCTATGTATCTATTTGTCTATCTTTCGCATGCACAGTCTTTCTCTCTCTCTCAGTCACTCTCGCTCACCCCCTCTCTATCTTCCTTCTCTTTCTAACTTTCTCTCACACAATCTCTCTCTATTTGTCTCGCTATCTCAATCTCTCACCCTCTCTCGTTCACACACACACACACACTCTCTCTCTCTTTATCTATCCATGTATCTATCTATTTATCACACAATTTATCTATATATCTATATATATGTAACTCTCTCTCCCCTCTCTCCCTTCCTTTCTCTCCCTCCCTCTCTCTCTCCCTCCATCTCACTCCCTCCCCCCACTCTCTTTCCCTCTCTCTCTCTCTCTGTCTCTCTCTTTCCCTCCCTCTCTCCCTCCCCCTCTCCCTCTCTCTTTCTCTCTCTCCCTCCTTATCTCCCCCTTTCTCTTTCTCTATCTCTGTTTCTCTCTCTATCTCTCAATCTGTCTCTCTTTCTTACTCTCTCTCTCCCTCTCTTTTTCTCTCCGGCTCTCACTCTCTCCCCCTCCCTGCCCCTCTCCCTCACCCTCTTTCGCTCTTCCTTTGCTCCATCCCTTTCCCTCCCTCTCTTTCCCTCTCTCTCCCTCTCTCTCCCTCACACACACACTCTCTCTCACACTCTCCCTCTCTCTCCCTCTCTCTCTATCTCTCTCTGTCTCTCTCTCTCTCTATATATATATATACATCTCCCTCTCTCTGCCCCCTACTCTCACCCTCTCACCCCCTCTCCCATTCTCTCTGTCTCTCTCTTCTCTCTCTCTCTCTCCCCCCCTCTCTCTCTTCCTCTCTCCCACCCCCTCTCTTCCTTTCCCTTTCTCTTTCTATTTATCTATCTCACTCTCTCTCTCTATCTGTCTCACTCTCACTCTTTCTCTACCTCCCTCTCTGTTCCTCCACTCTCTCTCTCCCTCTCACACCCTTTCTCTCCCCCCCTCTCTCCCTCTCTGTCTCACTCTCTCTCTTTCTCGCTCTCTATCTAATAGAGAGAGATCAGAGAGAGAGTGAGTGAGAGAGGGAGAGCGAGGGAGAGAGTGAGAGTAGGGGAGAGACAAGGAGAGAGAGAGAAAGGGAGAGAGAGGGGGGAGAGAGAGAAAGGGATACAGAGAGAGAGATTGAGAGAGAGGGGTACTGAATACGAAATCTGAAACCTAGCCGAGGTTGCTGCAATTCGTAAGGAATAAGATTCAAGATGAAAAGATTCTTAGAGTTAAAAAACTCACTCAATATGAAAAGGATGAACCGTAAAACTGTGTTAGACGACAAAGGAAGAGTACGATATCCAAAACCTAGTCGAGGTTGCAGCAATTCGTGAAGAGGAAAAATGAAAATGCAAAGATACTTGTAGTAAAAAAACCCACTTGATATGGAAAGGAAGAAGGGAGAAATATTGATGATGAAATTCAAGTAGAAGACTGGCATGCCATCATGAAGGAAGAGGAAAATGGCAAAGAAAGTCGAGAGAAAGTCTAATGAAATTGAAGAGTGGGGAAAAAAAGTGCTTAAAATAACATAATCAGATTTTCTAGAAAAGTAGCAATTATTAAACTATTCTGATGAGATTTATTACTGCAATTCTCTTATATTATAACTTTTGTTTGGTAATCGTACAAAGTAGTTAGAGAAGCACACACTCACGTCTCGTTCGCTGAGTTGAATAACTCAAAGATACAATATCGTGTGTTAACATTGGCTAATGTATGGATGAAAAATCATTTAAAATTTGAATAAACAAAAAAAAACTAGATCACAACTTGTTTTTATTATCAAATTGTTACATTGTTCTTCATTCACCAACAAAATGCCATTCAATTTGCTAGAATATCACAAAGACAACATGTTTGATCGATCCACAGAGAAACTAAGTCCTAAACCTTAAACACTGAACTTTAAACCTTAAGAGATAATAATGGACAAGAATAGTCCTCCAAGACGCCAAGAACCAGCTTCTAGAAAGAGGTTGATCTTAAAAATTGTAGCATTTAAGGTTTGATTTCCATTTTAAGAATATCACATCATATACGGTAGATTTTGACAAAGTAGCGGTAATTTTGGTTAAAAGGAGATACAATTCCTGAGTCTAAAAAATGCGTCGCAGAAAAGAAGATGCCCAACTTGGAAACTAGATCATTTTGGGTTTGGTTTCTATATTAAGGATATCTTTCGGTATGATAGTTTTCAACAAAGACAAGGTTGTGGTGAATAGAGAAATGAAATTGAAGAAAGACATTTAGTTGATCCAAAGTATGTACGAGATCACACTATTGCACAAACTCACTCTTGTAGCTGTTGGAATCTACAAAGACACGCGTCAGAAGGCCTGGTGATGTTTTAAAAAAAATATAAAATGATAAACTATCGCATCGTCGCAGATCCCAAAGATGACAACTTTTTAATTGAAATATATTTTCTTCGGATCAGATCCATTATATATCTATACATTAAATCTACGACATATAAATATATGAATTATACATCTTGTAGTCTATCAAGCGTCCTTGCAAACAACAAACTTGTAATCTCAAGAACAATAGATTGCGAGATCCAAACCAAGATCTTCCAAGTCAATCCTCAAACATACTAGGACGTGTGTGGACACGTAGAATAAATCAGAGATACTTTTCTATCTCTAGATACATTCAACACATGAGATCTAGAGATTTTGGAGAATGACTATTATGAGACAAAACTCTGAGAGAATTAGGAAAACTCATAGAATTTTTTTATTAACCTCTAATCACACAATTTCACACTGATTATAGTTGCAACACTGAGTCCAATATAATAATTTCAATATATGAATTATAAATGTGTCATTCTAGATTAAGGCTCATAAGATTTTTTAAGGATTGGCACAAATTAATAAATAAATTATAAATGTGTCATTAAGTTGGACCTACTACAATTGAGCAACACTACAGTGCCACATGCCACTGCAGTGTGCCATGAAGAGCCATAGTACCTCACGGCACTACTGTAGTGCCACACGACACTACAGTGTGTCACGTGTCAAATGTAGTGCCACATGGTACTATAGTAATCCATGCAATCTCTGATTCAAAATTAGTTATTGACATGTGGCAGTCCAATATGCCACGAGACAATTTTCTAAATTTATTATTTATTTTAATCAGATAAATAATTAGATATTAGTTAATTTAAAATTAATTTATCCGATCTTTCAATCAATTATCTGATCCGTTAATTAACATATTAGATAAACCAAATCAAATCATTATCTCATAATGATTTAAAGTTAATTAACATATTGTTTATCTTATCGATTAACACAAAATTAATCGATAAAATTATATAATTGTAATTTCTGAAAATTACATTAAATAATTTAATTAATCAATTACATATAATTATCTCATAATTATATATTTTCTCCCTAAATTTAATTCCTATCACAAGTTAGTACTTTTCTCATATCCTGAAATATTCACACCCAGAGTGTGTAGTATAGAGATTATTTGAGGACCATGAACCCATAATTTTAAGCTCTAATAAATCAGATTATTAATAAACTCTTCAATTAAATAATCTTATTTATTAATTTCATTATCACTCCACTATAATATGGAATTACACTCTCAGAGATTATAAAATATATTTACAGAGTATTCTCATGTAGTCCATTGATATAATCACTTCATGTAGTTCTATTCTCCAATTATTGGTTTGTAAATTAGAGTTAGTCAAAATTATCATTTTACCATTTTAATTACCTCTTGATCCTTAAGTATCATCAACTCACTAGTGAATGGTCAATTTATAGTCATATTATAAATTTGAGCTCAATAACCATTCAGTTCGAGAATTAACACTTAAGAAAACCATTATATGATCCGTTAAGAAAGCTTGGATTCCAATATTGTAAGATCATGTTCCCAGCCCTCCATGTCACTGAATCTCCAAAACAAAAGTCACTAGCCTGTTTTATAAACAAACCTTAACGAGTGAATCAAAATATCTAGTAGACATGTATAGGAGTTTATGACTACTCAAGATTCATACTGATCTACATATGATCATCAGTTTTGATGTGTATTAATATATATGATAAACGATAAGTTAATAAAGATATTAATCCACATCGGTCATGTCCTATATAATCTAATTATATAAGATACATTCACTAAGATGTATATCCATATCAATTATCTAGATCTAGATCACATGCATTCATAATGTTTAGTGAACTATACTACCAACCATTCATTAAAGATTCTATACTTTAATATGTAGCGGATTATTTTATTCATTATCTATGATCTTAATCTTCTCGTACTGTTATGATTTTTTCATAGTACAACTGTACATTATCATCGTCAAGTAATAAATTTCTATAAAAATAGAGTATCGTTTATAAGATTGATCAATATTTAATATTGAAATTAACTAGACCTTAATTCTAATTGAGAATGGTGAATAATTCAAATTTTTAATTAAACTGAAATTATAATTAAACTAAAACGATAAAGATTTGATAAAGGTAAATAATTCAAATTTGAATAGATAAAAGATCTAGAGATTTTGATTTCACCAAATCAAACATGCTCAAAATTCTAAAACTCAATCAATCAATATTTATCAAATTATTAACAGTGAATTTTTCTAAAATAATTATCAATATTTCTCAAGCATCGATAACAATGAATCAAAAATATTAATCTCACATCTCTGTTAAGATTAAATAAATTGAAACTCATTAAGCACAAGAAATTATTATTGCTACACTAGATCCATAATTATCTCTAACTTATGAAATTTCAATGGTGTTATAAACAAAGAGCAAATTTAATCATCACTTCTCAGTCTCAGAATTAAATATAAAATCATGCAATAGTTGGCCAGACGATCACAAGCATTAAGAATGAGTTATGACACTCAATAATGCTGAATAAATATCGATTGAATTGAAAATCAAAATTTATGAATAATCATGGTTTGTCTAAGTCATAGCCCTAGATAAGAAATTTAGAACATACTTAAATAAGAAAACATCCTACTAATATTCATGAACATAGAGAAAAGATAGAAAAAAATTAGATTTTGAGGATCAATTTGAAATTCAGATCCGTTTTTGGGTTCGATCTTTTTGTTGTCCTCTCCAAGTGCTTTCTCCTCTACCTCTCACATCTCAAACATTTCTCTAAAAGCCCTTCAATATTCTATTTATACACTAGGGTTTGATAAGGATAAAATTAGAGCAAAATTAAAGTTAATATTATCTAAAATATGAGTGTAAAATGCACTCATCAAATACCCTCAAACATTAATTTTTACTAGTCCTCAAGCAAAAGAAAACATAAAAAATAAAATAAAACAAGAAAATAATAAACATTAATTTTGAAAAAACTATGGAACAGATGACAAAATATTTTGACTAACTAAACATGCCTCAGAGATTTAAAATGCACGCGTCGCGACACCAAGCATACTGCTTAGCCCTAAAAAATTTTTGAATAAAAACGAAGAGACGCCAAAATAAATAAAATAAAATAAAATAAAACAAAGATAAAATAGGGTTCCCTCCTGGTATCGCTTGCTCTAATATCGTTAGCCGGACAAAATGCCGATGATCAAGGCGAGTCTAACATGAATGTGGTCTTTTCTTGATCAATATGATTATCAAAATATGGCTTCGCTCGCTGTCCATTGACCTTAAAATTACCTTTTTCAGGATGATGTAGCTCTACTGCGCCATGAGGCAAGACCTTTGCTATAATGAATGGACCTGTCCATCGGGACTTAAGCTTTCCTGGAAACAACCGAAGTCGAGAGTTGTATAGTAACACTTTTTTGCTAGGAGAAAGTTCCTTTTGAATGATGCGCTCGTCATGCCACTGTCTGGTACATTCCTTGTACATCTGAGCATTTTCATAAGCACCTCGACGTAACTTATCTAATTCATTAAGCTGAAGGCGTCGTTTGTCACCGGCAACTTGTAGGTCAAAATTCAGCTTCTTAATTGCCCGGAATCCTCTATGCTCTAATTCAACAGGTAAATGACATGCTTTTCCAAAAACTAATTGTTAAGGAGACATTCCAATCAGTTTTTTAAAAGCAGTCTGATATGCCCAAAGAGTGTCATCAAGTTTCTTCGACCAATCTTTTCTTGAAGCACTCCCCGTTTTTCAAGAATCCACTTTAATTCCCTGTTAGAAATATCTACTTGACCACTCGTCTGAGAATGTTAAGCTATGGAAATCTTATGTTTGACCCCATATTTCACTAAAAGAGCTTCAAATTGCTGCTTGTAAAATTGGGAACCTTCATCATTTATGATTACTCTTGGGGTTCCAAAACAGGTGAAGATATTTTTCCGTTAGAAATTCACAACTACCCTCAAATCATTTATTGGCAGAGACACTGCTTCTACTTACTTGGAAACATAGTCTACATCCACTAGGATGTAGAGGTTGCTGAAGTCAATGCCCCATATATAAAAAATTTCTACCTTCAAGATGTTATTTTGAGGCATTTCATTTCGACAAGAAATATTTCCAATTAGTTTGCATCAAACTTAAGTAGCAACATAAGCATGAACATCCTTGAAAGAGTAGGCCAATAAAAACCCGATTGAAGAATTTTAGCGGCCGTTCGATTGGTACCAAATGACCACCATATTCTGAGGAATGACAATGGTGAAGGATACTTGTTTTCACTTCCTCTGGAACACACCGCCTAATGATTTGGTTCAGAGAATTCTTGTAAAGAAAAGAGTCTTCCCAATAGTAATGCTTCACATCTGACACAAATTTCTTCCTTTGTTAGCTAGATGGATCTAGAGGGAGACATTACTAGCCAAGTAATTAGCAAAATCAGCAAACCAAGGAAGATTACCATTGCTTAGAGCGAAGAGTTATTTATCCGAGAAAGTTTCTTTGATCGGCGGTTCATTCTCAACATTAATCTCAGCTTGTTCCAATCTAGATAAATAATCGGCTACAAGATTCTTCGTGCCTTTCTTATCTCGAATCTCTAAGTCAAATTCTTGCAACAACAAAATCCATCATATAAAGCGAGGCTTAGCATCCTTCTTCTCAATCAAGTACTTAATGGCGGAGTGGTCGGTGAACACAATGACTTTAGTTCCAATCAAGCATGACCTGAATTTTTCAGAAGCGAAAACGACGACCGGTAATTCTTTCTCACTAGTGGTTTAATTGAGTTGAGCATCATTGAGTGCTATTCTTGCATAATAAACAGCATGAAAAAAATTTCTCCTTTCATTGCCACAAGGCAGCCCCAATAGCATAATCGCTAGTATCACACATCAACTCATACGGTGAATCTCAATCTGGTGCTATAATTATAAGAGCGGATACCAAGGCTGTCTTCAAGAGTTTAAATGCTTTATGACATTCCTCATTAACATGAAACGGAACATCCTTCTCAAGAAGATTACATAGAGGCTTCATGATCTTGCAAACTCCTTAATGAAACGGCGGTAAAATCCAGCGTGGCCAAGAAAACGTCGAATTCCTTTTACTGATGTTGGTGGTGGAAGCTTCTCAATGATCTCAATTTTTGCACGATCTACTTCAATCCCTTTTATTGAGACTCGATGACTAAGAACAATACCCTCTTGTACCATAAAATGGCATTTTTCCCAATTCAAGACCAAGTTTGTTTCTTTACATCGTTCCAATACAAGATAAATTAGCCAAACAAGAATCAAAAGAAGAACCAAAACTGAGAAATCATCCATAAATAACTCAATGAAATGCTCCACCATGTCAGAAAAGATTTTCATCACGCACCTTTGAAACGTCATTGGTGCGTTACATAAACCAAACGACATCCATCTAAACGCAAATGTTCCATGTGGGCACGTGAATGTCGTCTTCCTTGATCCTCCAGTGCTATGGAAATTTGGTTATAACTAGAATAAACATATAAGAAGTAGTACTATGCATGGTTAGACAGTTTGTCAAGCATTTGATCAATAAATGGGAATTGGAGGTGATCTTTGCATGTAGCTTTGTTGAGCTTCCTGTAATCGATACATACTCTCCAACCGATCACCGTTCTAGTTAGAATTAATTCATTATTTTGATTGGCGATCACTATCATTGCACCTTTCTTTGGCACAAGTTGCCACAAGACTGACCCAAGCACTATAAGAAATAGGGTAGATAAAACCTACATCAAGAAGCTTTAGTACTTCAGCTCTTACCACCTCCTTCATATTTGGATTTAACAAGCATTGGTGTTCCACAGATGGTCTAAAATTATCTTCCATCAAGATTTTATGCATGCAAAGCGATGGGCTAATTCCCCTTATGTCAGAGATTAACCAACCACCCTAGGGTCGTTATGTGCTCTCTCAATAGCCTCAAAAGTTTATATTCTTGTTCAATATTTAATGAAGTAGAGATGATGACAAGAAGGGTAGAGGCTTCTCCCAGATAAGCATATCGAATGTGGGTTGGCAATTGCTTGAGTTCTATTATTGGTGGTTTTTTAATGGATGACAATTGTCTAGGTTTGCCTTCTCCTAATTCTTGAAAATGCCTCTTGATGAATATCGGTGGAGATGCTTCCAACCGATTCACACACTCTAAAATCTCTGGATCTTCCTTGTCAATATCCCCAACGAAACATGCTTCCAATGGCTCAATCGGATAGCTTTTCTTAATAGCTTCCTTGATATATCTCTCTACACTATCCACCTGAAAATAACTATCCACATCATTAAGATAAGCTGCCCTTTCTGCACATTCATAAGAGTTCTCTCCATAGCCAAGAATGGGCTACCAAGAATAATTAGAATTTCTCGATCTTCATCCATGTCAAGAACAATAAAATCAGTCGGAAAGATAAACTTATCCACCTTTACGAAGATATCCTCAATAATTTCTCGTGGGTATTTGATGGAACGATCAGCTAACTATAAAGAGGCCGTTGTGGTTTTAATTTCTTCAAAACGCCTTTTCAAAATATAAATTGCCAATAGTGCATGGAATAGTAAAACTCACAGGGTCCTTTAGCTTCGTGGGTAATTTATTCTGTGAGATTGCACAACACTCCTCAGTAAGTGCGACTGTTTCATACTCCTCTAGCTTTTTCTTGTTTGAGAGAATTTGCTTTATGAATTTGACATAGCTCGGCATTTGTTCCAAAGCATCAACAAAAGGAATGTTGATATGCAGTTTCTTAAACACATCAAGAAACTTAGAAAAATACTTGTTCAATCTATGCTTTTGGAACCGCAGAGGGTATGGAATAGGTGGAACATACGGTGGAGGATTATCAAGAAAAAACTTTGACTTAGACTTTTCTTTCTTCTTTTCTGAGCTTTTTGCTAGATCATCACCCATTGTCTTTGTTTCTGCTTCAATTGGCTGAAAATCTTTCAATAGTCTTTTTCTGAGGTTATGCTAACTCCTTGCCACTACAAAGAGTAATGGCCTTTACTTGCTCTTTTAGATTCTTCTTAGTGTTGCTCAGTAGAGAACCTTGAGGCCTTTGAGTGAGTATTTTTTAAAGTTGACCCATTTGAAGCTCCAAATTCTGAATAGATGCAGCTTGACTCTAAATACTTGTTTCCTCTGAATACTTGTTTCTTGCCTCTGAAGTGTAGCATATTTTCTTACCATAAATTGAGTAGTATTGGCTGTAATTTGGAAAAGAACATCTTCTAAAGATTTTTTTGGTTGCTAAGGCTGAAACTGAGGCTGAGTAGCCACTAGTAGATTAATCACATTCAAACTATTCTTCCAAGGGAAATTGGGGTGATTTCTTCATCCTTGGTTGTAGGTGTTGGATAATGAATTATTCTGCCTATTAATTCCCAACAAAGTTAGCTTGTTCAGATTGAGAAAGAGCAAAGGGACTACCATCTTGGCATTCAGTGCTAGAATGAGTTTCATCACATAAGTCACAAACTTCCTGTGTAGCATGAATTGCACTAGAGTTGGCAGTGAAATGACTAAATTGCTTTGACAGTGTAGCTACTTGAGCTATGAGAGCAGTAAGTGCATCTACTTCATGAACTCCATGAGTCTTTCTTGGTACATTACGCTCAGTTAGCCATTGATAAACATTAGCATCAATTTCTTCTAGCAAGGCATAAGCATCCTCATGTGTTTTTCCCATCAAAGCATCTCATGTAGCTTCATCCACTAGTGTCCTTATTGAATTTCCCAAACATTTAGAAAGTTTAGACTTGTAGCCATCCAGGGGGTCCATGATGTGGGCATCCTCTCAACATCTCTTTAAACCTCTCCCCAAGCTTCATAAAGGGATTTCATCTCATGTTGGGCAAATGTGGTGATCTCATTCCTCATTTTGGCTGTTTCAATTTATGGAAAGAATTTAGCTAAAAATTTCTCAAAGAGGCCATTCTAAGTAGGGATTGCTCCAGCTGGCAAAGGGTTCAACCAACTCTTAGTCTAATCTCGTAGTGAGAATGGGAATAATCTCAGCTTAATTGCATCAGTTGAGACATTGTTGTGCTTGAATGTCTCATAAATTTTGAGAAAAGTGAACATTTGGATCATCGTTAGGTCGATCACTGAACTGATTTGCTTGCACCATTTGAATGATAGCTAGCTTAATCTGAAAATTGTTGTCTTTAATAACGGGGCGTTTAATGAAAGATGCAGCCTCATTGACCACTGATATAGCATAGTCTCGAATCGCCCGCTTATTTTGGTTGTTCACAATTTCAGGATTTTCTCTCACATCCTCCATGGTTTCTTGAGGTTGTTTAGAAGTTTTTCTCCTCACTTTTCTATTACGACGACAAGTTCGCTCAATTTCTAAATTTAGGAGAGTCAAATTTTCGCTTCTAAATTTTCTCATACACCTTAGAAAACTCTTGAAAATTCAAAGTAGTAAATAACCGTAAATTAAAAAAAATTAAGACTCGAATTAAAATTAAGAATATGTAACTCCAATATTAATAAACAAAATCAATCCCCGATAATGGCGTCAAAAACTTATTATGATTTTTTTATAGTGCAAGTGCATACTATCGTCGTCAAGTAATAAATTTATATAAAATAGTGCATCGTACACATGATTATTTGATATTTAATATTGAAATTAACTAGATCTTAATTCTAATTAAGAATTATGAAAAATTTGGAATTTTAATTAAACTAAAATGATAAAGATTTGATAAAGATAATAATTCAAATTTTAATAGATGAAAGATCTAGGGATTCCGATTTCACCAAACCAAACATGCTCAAAATTCTAAAATTCAATCAATCAATGTTTATCAAATTATTGACAGTGAATTTCTCTAAAGTAATTATCAATCTTTCTCAAGCATTGATAACAATGAATCAAAAATACTAATCTCACATCTCTGTCAAGATTAAATAAAATTGCAAACTCATTAAGTATAAGAAATTATAATTCCTACACTAAATCCATAATTATCACTAACTTATGAAATTCTAATGGTGTTATAAACAAAGAGCAAATTTAATCATAACTTTTCAGTCTCAGAATTAAATCTAAAATCATGCAATAGTTGGTCAGATAATCACAAGCATGAAGAAGAGATTATAACACTCAATAATACTGAATAAACATCGATTGAATTGAAAATCAAAATTTATGAATAATCATGGTTTGACTACGTCGTAGCTCTAGATAAGAAATTTAGAACATACTAGAATAAGAAAATATCCTAGTAATATTCATGAACATAGAGAAAAGAGAGAAGAAAGACTAGATTTTGAGGATCTAGTTAAGATCTGTTTCTGGGTTCGATCTTCATGTTCTCCTCTCCAAGAACTTTCGCCGCGACGCTGGCCTACTGTCTACCAGCGTGCGGGCTGGCCCTTCTATCCAAGTCCGCTCTTTTTTTTATTTATCTGTATTTTTTCCTTCCAAATCTTTCTAATCAATCCAAATGCACTAAAATATCTTACCTACAAAATAAAAGAAAAACAAACATAAATCAAATAAGAAAACTCAAAGAACTAATAAAATCAAAGTTAAGATTATAAAAAATATGAGTGTGAAATATACTCATCACGTACTTATACAAGATCATAGTCTCATTAACGACTATAAAATATTTATATATTTATATATAAATTATTCAATAATAATTTAAAAAAATAATTATATGAAAAATGATTTTCATTAATTTTATATTAAAAATGTCTAAACAACAACATTGATACCAAATTGACACAAGCGCAAGTGATCTTATCTTTAGGCAATGCTATCGATTGAATGCGTTAGAACTTCAGGAGTTGGGCAATGCTATCGATTGAATGCGTTAGAACTTCAGGAGTCATCACAGAGACTGAAAAGGCTACAAAAAAAAGTGTTTATTCTCAATAGAAAAGATTTATCACGTACCATAAGTTGTTAATATATTTTGTTAACGAAAGATTTTTCTTCTTGTTAAAAAGCCACCTAAGTGGTAATCGCTCTCAAAAAAGTGGTTATTCTCAATACAGTTAGTGTGTTGTTTATAATTTATAATTAATCTATATCTATCTTTCAAAGTATCTTTAATCTCTAATCATTAAATAAACTTTTAAATCTTTAACCTTTAACCTTTAATCTTTTATCTTCAATCTTTAAATCTTTAAAATCTTTAAGAGGGGTTTAAGTGGAGAAACCTTTGAATTCCTCTTTTGCCCTTTCTATTTTTGTATATATCAAAGCTAGATCTATTTTTTTCATGGCTAATTGACAACTAAAGTAATTCATAGCTTAATTTGTCAAACTATTATAATGAGTCATAAAATACATACCTTAACTCATTGATCATGAAAATTTCACTAATTGCAAGTTATGAATGAGAATAGCTTTTCATAATGCATATAATTTATTTTCACTCTATACTTTATATATTAATATTGGAACTCATTAATGATTAATACAATACTAAGTTTGGCAATCAGACTTTTGGATCTAATCAATATATTCATTCATCCATAATCTAACATTCTAAAGAATTCATTGTTCATTTTACATTCACGGATTAGATTTACGAGATGAACTTAAAACTATTAAAGTTAATTAATGTAAAAAATTTATACAAATGGTGCAATGCAACGCATTTTTATTTGTTTAAAAAAGGAACAAGAGGTAGCAAACAATACCTCCAATCACTCCGCTCGTCACCTCACCTTATCTACTCAATGCATTTTTATTCACTTACTCAGCTTTCATCTTTCTTTTTTTATTCCTTTCTTTGATGGTTCACACATCAAATTTCTTAGATATTCGAAAGCTAATTGAAAAATGAATGTTTTTTACGCTCGTTAGGATCTTGGTAGGTAAACCTTTTTTTAACCCATCAATTAAGTTACAGATATGCATGACAATATATGAAGTTTGGTCATCTTTTTTAAACATTGATTTCTTTGCTCGCCTCTTCAAATTATTTTACTATAGG
Organism: Datisca glomerata; assembly: GCA_003255025.1. Classification (NCBI taxonomy): domain Eukaryota; kingdom Viridiplantae; phylum Streptophyta; class Magnoliopsida; order Cucurbitales; family Datiscaceae; genus Datisca; species Datisca glomerata. Next base: position 764,475 of record QANY01001419.1, on the reverse strand, counting down.
AAATATATCTTGATGCTACATACGTGTTGAAGATAACCACTCACCTCCATTGTTGAAGCTTCAAGCTCTCACTGTTGCACTGCCTCCTTCCCACAGTCGTGCTCTCTCAAACTCCTCATGCAGTGACCTAAGTTTTCCATGCACACGTGCCAGCTTGGATAAACAAGCCATGTCAGAATCTCACACCTCCACCTCATCAACACAGCAGCTACAATGTGATTGGCTACGGCAGAATCCGAGAGCCTCTAACAAACTCCACGAGCTTGTCCCCCATTGGCCATAGAGATAATAATTCTGCTACTCAATCATTGGCAATGATTGAAATGTTTTCTATTCATTTATTATTCTTTTATAATTATTTTTATTAGTTTCTAATGTAGTATAAAAACTTTACAAGTTGCTGAAAGAGGAAACGAAAAAATTTGAGCAAACAGTAAACTTATTCTTCTTCTTCCTTCATCTCCGTTTACCTATATTTTTTAGCTATTTCATATTTTGTGTTGGTATTAGAGCCATCATCTCCATGGCTGATTCTAATCCTATCTCTGGGACAAACGAAAATATCACCACAAATCCCACTATCATTCCTACAGAAAATGAAGCTCAACCAAACCAGAACGGTCCAAGCTCTAGTAATACTATCCTTCAGAATCTGAATATCAACAAGTTACCCTCATTACCCAATATATTGCCAAATACATGATTACCATCTGAATACGACTGGACAGAAATAACTATGTTTTTAGGAAATCATAAATTCTTTCAATTATGAGAGCTTATGACTTTGGAACAATACTTTTATGGCATCAATCTTGTTCTAGAGGAGTTCATTCCAACCCTCTTTATGCCATTACTACAAATGGATAGCAAATCACAACATTGAATCTCTTTCATCATTAATCTAGAATTTATAAGTTGGAGGGGAACTGACAAACATTTGATGACCTGGCTTCTGTCTTCAATCACTGAAGCCATGTTTGGCCATGTTGTGCGGCGTCAAAGCTCGCATGAAGTTTGGAGAGCACTTGAGCAAATTTTCACCTCTCAATCCAAAGAACGAACACTTCATGTAAGGTATCAACTCCAAACTATCAAGAAATGAGCATTAAGTATAAATGAGTATATTCTCAAAATGAAATCATTTACTAATAGCCTCTCTGTCAGTGGTCAAGTAATAGATGATGATGACATGTTGCTATACATCCTAGGAGGATTAGGTAGTGAGTACAACTCTGTTGTTGTACATTTCAATTCCAGGTATGAAGTTATTTTCCTGTAAGAAAGTCAATTCATGCTTCAGAATCATGAAATGAGGCTTGAATTGCTCCACCATCCACTCACTAACATTCAAAGTCCAACTACACAAGTAGCAAACTATCACAGGAGCTCTACTGGTAGAATACAAATAAGCTCCCTACTCAGAGGTAATAATGGTTCACGAGGAAGAGGCAGAGGGAGAGGTAGAAACTCCCAAAGACCAATGTATCAAATTTGTAGGAAACCTGGACACTATGCATTCAACTGCTACAGTCATTTTGATCAAGACTTCCATCCTCAACCTAACAATCAACAGCAAAACCAAGGGTCTGGGTCCAATTTTCACTTAACTTCAAGGTCTCATGCTGCCTATGTCACTTCACCTGCCTCAATGGATGGTGCTGCTTCCTGATTTATGGATAGTGGTGTAAATGCCCATATTACCTCTGAACTTGGCAACCTCTCCATAAAAAATGACTATAAGGGGGTAATGGTGAGTTTTTAGACATTTCTCATGTTGGCACAACTAAGATTAAAAGCTCAAATCCTTCCATCAGCTTAACACTTGATGAATTTCTCTGTGTTCTTTCAGCAACTAAAAAACTATTAAGTGTTTCTCAACTTACCAAAGTCAATCTTGTTTTAGTTATCTTTGACTCTCATTACTATTTTGTGTAGGACAAGAATACGAGAGAAGTTCTTCTACAGGGTGTGCTTGAGGATGGGTTGTATCACTTCCCTTTGCCACATGCATTTATGCTGACAATTGAGTGTTACTCGGATGCTGACTAGGCTAGCTCCCTCAATGATCGAAAATTGTCAAGTGGCATGTGATTTATCTTGGAGGCAATCTAATTAGCTGGTGTTCCACGAAGCAGTCACTGGTTGTCAGATCGAGTACCGAATCAGAATACAGAGCCTTAGCTTCTGCAGCAACTGACATTGTTTGGTTGTCTTCCTTATTCAAAGAACTCAAAGTTTCATTACAAGGAATCCCAACATTATGGTGCGATAACCAGAGTGCCACTGCATTAGCATCAAATTCAATCTTTCACTCACGTACTAAACACATTGAAATATATGTTCACTTCATTCGGGACAAGGTTCTCTCTATATATATATTGTTGTCAAATATGTTCCTTCTACTTCTCAGATTGCAAACATCTTCACAAAGTCTTTGGCACCTTCATCTTTCCTTTTTCTGCGTGAAAATAACTTTTGAAGCTGCCGATTTATCATTTCGCAAAATCAATGGCGAAAATGGTAGCAAATACTTCGAAATTCCATACCTAGATTGTGATAAAGCCACCACCTCCTCCATTCACCTATTTGGCTGAAAACATCCAAGAATAGGAGACTCCCTTCTTCCAATCATGGTCTAGATCATGATAAAAGCCACCACCTCTGTCTTCGTTAACCTCTGATTTTTTCTGATTTCATTTCTCTCTTTCTTCCTGTGCCAAGTGAAGAGAACTCTAAAGAGGAAAGAGAGACCCAAAAATATTTATGTAATTTGGATGCAAAGAAAGAAATATATGACCCAAGTATGAGAGAAAGAGAAGTTCATTTTTTTTCTGAAGAGAACTCTCTTTCTTCGTTAATTTTTTTTCTGGTTTCTTTTCCATTCCCCTCTAGGCGGTGGGGGTGACTGGTAGAGGAAGTAGAGAATGTTATGAAAGTAAGTCTATTCAAAATAGCGATTTATTTGCTCGCTTTGGGTATGTTGGTTGTTTACAGTTTATTTCCTTAAAAAAATTCGTCCAAAATGATGGGAATTGATTAAGTGGGATTTTTTTTGTGAGAGAGAATTGTTGAAGTCCTTTTTAAAATGGCTTTCCAGGACCATTATTTTTCTTTTTTTTATCTTTGGCCATCATCAAGAAAGATGTAATTATCCTAATTATAGCATTAATTTAGTATTAATTTAGTATAAGGGTACAATTGTAAAGTAATTATATATTTACAACATTCTCATAAATCATATCATAACATTTTCATCTCTCAAATGGTAATTTTAATTTTTCAGACATATACATTCTCTAAATCAGATTCCAATAATCTTATTTTACTCAAACCTTTTAGAAACTATGAAATTGGACGTTTGAAATTCGCCACTTTGGTTATTTTCGAATTTACAATTTTGGGAGTTGAAACTTTGACCCAGACACTTGATATTTTGTTTATTTGATTCACAAAATTTTGCCCCAGTGTTGAACGTATCACTGGTTTTTAGGTGAGAAGGGTCAAAGAGGGGTGCGGAGGATAATGCTTGTGTTTAGGATAGAGAAATATTATCCATTTCTTGTTGTGTTTCAGAGGTTCTTCATTTTTTGTGGACTTTGATTTGGTATCTGATTGCCTTATTCTAGAAATATATCTGTAGATTCTTTGTTTCTTTGTGAATTAAGCTTCTGTACAAATTAATGGAGGGTAGAGTTGTTTTTATTGTTTCTTACAAGAATTGTTTGTGTTTGTTGTTAAAGAGAAAATGGATAATATTGAATTGCTTCAGAAGATTCTGTTGTTTTGTTAAGAGTCAAACAATTGGACTAAAATCAACAGAAACAACCATTTTGTTGTAGTCTTATAAGGTTGATTACTTTCCTTTGGCCAACTCTAAGAGAAGGAAATTAAAGATTTTCTCAACATAACCACAAGAAATTAATGACGAAAGCTTTTTCCTTTGGCCAAGTGTAAGAAAGATGGAAGACTTTCCTGCTGCTTCAACTTTTATAGCAAATTCCTTGAATAGTTTGCCTGTCTATACCTAATTTCAGCGCAACAACAATTTCTCACGGGTTGTTGATATGATTTAGCTTTCAGTATCAGATATTTTCTGCTATTTGTTGTTAAAGGGAAAATCACGTCCTAGATCTTCAATGGGACACTTTTAGCTGACAAAATGATATCAAACTGCAAGCGCTTTTGTTCTTTTGTGGACTTTTAGGGAGAAATTTTTTCTTAAAGGAATTTGCTTGGAGATCTTTTAGTATGTTAAGATTTTATTTGCTTAGGGATATTTTGGTATGTTAAGGTTTTATTTGCATAGGGATGTTAAGAGTTTATCTAAAATAATTTTTTTAATTTACAGAGTTAAAAAAATGGACAAAAGTTGGATGAAAAGTCTTAATAAGTTGTTTAAGGATTATGTTGTTTGTATTTCACAATTTATGAGCATCGTTAGTAATTATCTCAATGAAAAGGGGAAAGCTCGTTGTCTAAGTAAAAAATATTTTATTTCAAGACAATTATCTTTAAAAGAAGTAAAAATGTATTTGTGCTAATATGGAATGAGATTGAGCTATCAAACTTGGTTGTTTTATGGTGAAGAGATACAATGATATCACCAACCACCCAATATGGAGATGAATAGAAATACATCTCACCTTGTTGGTGGTGATGATGATGATGGTGATAAGATGAAGGAAATGTTAAATAACATGTGCGGTTTTGGTGGGATAGAAATTAATGGTGAACGAGTTGAAGATGATAATAGTGATAGAATAAACGTACAGGAAGAGACATTAGCAGATTTAATGATTTGCTTAGAGAAGCCGAAGAAGCATTTTATCCTGATTGTCGAAAGTATACTTCAATATATTTTATTGTGAAGTTCATGCATATCGAACTACTTAATCATTGGAGCAATAAGTCATTTGATCAATAACTTGAAGTTTTAAATGATTCTCATCTAGAAGACTAACAAATTCCAGCATCCTACTATGAATCCAAAAAAAAATTAAGAGATTTAGGGTTAAGATATGACACAATTCATTCTTGTAAATATGATTGTGTTTTATTTTGGAAGGAAAATGAAGGAAAAGACTTGAACTTTCGTTGGTAAAATCTAACGTCATCAATAAAGGCTTCGCAATGACTTGAATTTTCATCGCAAAGGCTTCTGCGACCAGTGGAATCTTTTTCATCACGAAAAATGTAATGCGCCCATAATATTCTTTGGTCGCGAAAGTCTTTCCTGAGGAACCTAGTGTGACAAACTTCACAATGAAACAAATTTCATTGGTAAAACCTTTACCAACGATAATTCAAGGTTTTAGCCATAAAAGTTGGTCAGTATAACCACTATTTCTTCTAGTGATTCTTCGTTTGTCTTCTAATGAGGTTGGCATTTAAAGTTACAATCTCGACAAGGTTTGATCATCTGTAACTAGTTTGTCATTTGATCATCTGTAACTAGTTTGTCATTTGATTTCTAAACATCATTTATCCTAGAGAATCTAAACAACTATACGAACTCTTGAACAAAATGAGATTTTGAACCTATTTAGAACTCATTATGAACCTATTTTCTTGATTTTTTATTTAGAGAGTCTTCGTGGTCCAAAATTATAAAACCATGAATAACAATAACGTAAGCATGAGAGTTTTTGGTAGTAGCGGTGAACCAGATGGCCGTGACGATGTAATTTGGGACACACGACTCGTAGTATCTCTCTAGATCTAGTAAAAGTGAAAGACCTCCTAACTAATTCGGATTGGGATTGACCTGATCGTTGAGCCCACTCTGACCTCGTAGGGTATGCCTATGTGGTTGCGAGCTGGAGCTACCTAACTTATAGCGTCAGCAATGGGAGAGGCTCCAATAGAGAGAACAGTGAGGATAATGAGTTGATATATGCTTATATTACTCACTAGTTACTTTGATTTACGAGGTGAGTAATATATGCTTATATTACTCAATTATTACTTTGATTACTAAAGATTCACGTAAATAAGTATTATTCAAGCTAGATCTATTGAGTTGAAGCTTTCTCGTATTCAATGCAAAGGGTTTCTCATGAAATAATAGCCAATCAATCATCAAGAATAAGCAATAAGAACACTTGATTAGTAAACTTACAATGCGAATTTCATTAATCAAGATTAGAAACTACAAGGTTCATTAACCATCCTAACTTAAAAGGGATTATTAACTCATAATGAGATTTAGAACATATTTGTACAGAGTTACAACCATTGAACTAATTAAAGAAGGGTAAAAGGGAAAGTAGAAGAGAATAAGGGAATATCCTCTTTCTGGTGTTCTTCCTTGGCGTCGTCTCTTTTCTTTTCTGTTATTTTCTCCTTTCTTCTCTGCAACTTGTATCCTTTCTCTCAACGTCTCCCCTTCTCCAAAAATGATATACTTCCTATAATAAAACTTCAAAATTTGGGCTTCAACCATAAAGGAGGACACTTCTCACGCAGCAGCAAGAACTGCGGACCACTCGATGGAAACAACGCCAGTTGGATATCAGCTTTTTGAGTGCACGAGCTCTTTTTTCTCACTTTGAGGTGCCAACTAGACTAAACGATAAAACTCTCTTCCATGCGTGCCAACTGCTATAGTGATGTAGCTTCCTTATGATACGACATCCGCTCAGTTGACTTTCCACCTTAAAGCTTTACACAGAATGTATGAATTAAGTGCACAATCTGCTCATTTAATGACAAATAAGCTTTAAAGATAGCCTAACCCTAAGGAAAGAAATAAAATAGGAAAATAACAAAACTAAAGCTAGAAACTAACACATCACTCTTAAATTCCTAATGTAATAAGCCTAGAAATCAATAGATAACTCTAATTTCTTAGAGTTATCAGTGATCACTTAAAAAATTATGTGGCACATTTGAACGCTACAAGTTCATACTTGAAGTCTCATGTGAACACTTGAAGACTTTAAATTTTGTTCGAACTCAACACTTCAAGCATGTTCAAATGTAAAATTAAATAGTTTTTTTAAGGTTTTAGAGTTTAATAAGTGTGTATTTCTATAGGATATGACTTTCAACATTAAGGTAGGTAATGTTCATAATCCTGCCAAAACAAGAACAACACGAGTAACTAGGAATTACAACACCTGTTTGAAAATATTAACAAGAAGCTGCACAAAATCAAAAAATAAATATTTAGAGACCACTACTTTGGACATCTATTGGAAGTTACATCCATGAAAAATAATGGATGACATTGGTTGATGACATCAATGCCTTCAATCAATACCAATGAGGATGTATCTTTCATTAAAACAATAAAATCTTTGAAAAACGTTCAAAAGAGCAAGCGGCTATTGGTGGATAATGATGATGTGACTGACTCGGACCTCTAAAATGATTTGAAGAAAAAAAGATAAGAAGGGATCCAAAAATATTGTTGACCTTGCATATTTATTGGTAGGATCTCCTTATGCCTTCCAAGCAGATTTTATTTAATTTGATGTAGCTCTTTAAACAATCAAGTTTGACTGTTATAAATTGATAAACTTTATTCATTTAAAGACATGAGCATTTGGTGCCATTCCTAAAAATTGAACCACACATGCCAATCATGGTCGAGAACTAGATACCAAGAATTTTGAACTCGAAAGTAAGAATATTGGTACACTTTGAGTCCTACAGAAGGATAATTTTTCAAGAAAGAATCTAAGTGCAAACTAAAATTAGTATTTCTAAAGGTTGGTGAAATTCACAATTTTAGTGGGATACTTGAAGTCTTGGAGACTACATTTGAATTAGATCATGCTTAGACGTGAAGTACTTGTCATCTTAAATATTCAATTTGAGGTCTACAAGTTTGACATTGAAGTCATTCAATACTTTACTTCAAGTTCAATCTTGAAGTCTACTCGAGTTTGCTTGATATGTTCAAGACAATAATTGAAGACTTCATGATTTACTTGACTTACTTTATAGTATTGATGCATGTTTGATCTTGACTTCTTCAGAATAAATCTTTTGAAGTCTTCAAGATCAATTCAAGTGCAATCTTGAAACCTTGAAGTCTTAATGATTAATCTTGAAAACTTCAAGTTCGATCTTAAAGTCTTTAAGATTAGTCTTGAAGTCTTCAGGATTGATCTTGAAGAAACTTTTGAGTCTCATATATACCCAAATGTGATCAAGGAACATTCTTAAGTTTCCCATATACCTAAATGCGATCAAGGAACAATACTTGATTCACCTACAAGATTTCATCATCAGTCTACATGTTCGAGTAATATTTCTAAATGAAGACAAAGCCTTTAGACCTTCAACAAATTGTTGGAGCAGAACAGAACAATACTATAAACATGAGTCGCTTTGTTGTGAACCTTTTCGCCTGACGTCTTGAGATATAGTAGTCTAGTTAGTACTTCATTCGTGCTAAAGAACTCAACCATTCCAATGTAAAGTGCCTCCACCTTTTGATTTTTCATGTAGTGTCCCAAGAAGGAAGAATCATTTTTCCTTGAGTTCTTCAGATATGATCCAGTGATACACGTTCATAAATGGTGTTGTCGTTTAAGGCAGCGTTGAAGGCATTGCAAGTAAGTTTCACATGGTATAGATCAATGGTTGATGTTTTAACTACATGCCCAAGAATATTTTTCAACAATTCGTCTGGAGGAAACATGATGAAGGGATTTGATTCCTCCTCACGCTCGTTAGTATGTTATGGATGATTTTACAGCTCATGTACGCGTAAAATCTAGAGTAATGGTATTATAATATTATAATTATTATAAAAACCATTTGTAACCACCAAAACTAGGTGAAAAGATGTGCTCAGGCAGGCGCTGGTATTCTAAATGTCTCTTCGTCAGGATGCCTGGGAAGATATGACAAATACACCAACTTTGGCCATAAACCCTTTCAACTTTGATCACTTTTTAAAGATATCCCCTCAACCTTAATCTCTTCCTTATAAACGCTTCAACTTTCATGGTCCATCAATAAGGACCTCTCTGTTAAATTTTCCATCTTCTACACGTTAAATTGGTCACGTGCCTTGCACGCGACCAATATTTGCTCTCATTTAGACATTTTTTCCCTTACTTACAAATGGACTTAAACACAAAAAAATATAAAAAAAGAGACAAAACGCATCATTTTGTCATGAAACATAGAGAAAACTGCGCGTTTTGTCATGAAACCCAAATCATGTAAGGAGTGCGAGAAAATCAGAGGGGGAGGGTGTCTTCTTCACGATTTTTTTTGAAGTCATTGTAGAATCCCACTCTTTCTCACACCATTTTTCGAATTGAAAGAGAAACTCGACTTTGTTCCGGCTGCCATTGTTGCATCTCGAAGGGAAATTTATAATTCTTCATTAGCTTTGAGATCATTAGATTACAGCAGGCAAGACATGCCTCATTCTCCTTTGTTTGGAACCCATACCAAGCTATTATCCCTCTCCCACTTCAATTTTCCTCTATGCTAGAACGGAGAACCCTTCACCCTCTTCGATTTTACCCTCTACGATGGAAGAAGAAGCATAAAGAAGCCCTCCCCCTCTATGATTTTCTCGTGCTCCTTACACGATTTGGACTTTATGACAAAAGCACATAGTTTTGTCTCTATTTCATGAAAAAATAGGCGTTTTGTCTCTTGTTTTTTAATTTTTCTATTTCACTCCATTTGTAAGAAATGTTGTTAAACTCACGATCGGGATCGTAGGATCATACGATCCTACGATTTGGAATATACAAAATGATCTGGATCTCTAATAAACTCGTGATTTTGTAGGATCAAATAGGATTAGACCGGGATCGGTAGGATCATGATCCGAGTTTGATCCTACATAATCCTAGCATATTCCTTATCTGGGCTTTTTTTTGGGTTTATCTCTCATGTTCAAAGTTGGGCAATTAAAAGCCCAATATTTCTAAGCCATCCTCGGTCCTTATTCGATCAAATGATACTTCCATGCCCTAATGGTCGACTGCAAGACTTGAAGACGAAGAGGAAGAACACTAAGCACTGAGCAACGTAGAGGGTCCGTTCATCCTTCTTCAATCTATTCCCTTTTCCAATTGGTAGTTTAAAATGAAGAGGAAGAGTAGTGTAGGGGGTGGGTCGCAGTCCTTTTTCAATCTGATTCGACATTTTTTTCCCGATCTGCAAAGTATAGAGCAGGTGCATGCAAGCCTCGGGATAACTTCTAAATTGTAAGCTTCCCTTTCATTCTCAGAGTAATCGTGTAACTTGTAAGCCTCTCTCAGCTCTCTCATTTTTCAATTTCAGATCAGAACCCCTAGTTCTCGGTTGGTGAGTTATGGACATTTGTTCTCGGTTCTAGGCTTCTAGTTGTCTTCACTCTTCACTCTTCAGCTGGTTTACCTATCTTCACTGGTTCTTGGTTGTGTAGATAAGAAAATTTCTAGTAAGTTGATGCTTAGAAGTTCAGAAGTGAAATTGTAGAATTGGAAGTGTTTCTGAGCAGTTTTATTATTTGTTTGGTAATATTTAATTTCAAGTCGTGGTTTGTTTGGTAATATACTTAATATTTATCTGTGTATGTATGACATGTTTAGAAGGTCAGAAGTCAAATTATGGTTTGTTTGGTAATATTTATCTGTGTATGTATGATCATTGATATGTTTAGAAGTTCATGAATTTAGTATTGTGTTTATAATTTTACATTTTTACTTATTATCATGATTCATGATTGTATTGCACGTTGATGACTTTACACGTTTAATTTGATTTTCCCCCTGAAACTTAAATCAGAATCTAAAATAGTTTTTATACACTTTAATGCTTTGTTGAAAGAACTTTTAATCACAAGATCACAAACTAATTGGGGGGTGAATTCAGGTCTTTTCTTCTCCTATTAAACCAACTTGGAATCACATTTAGGCGCTCTTACCCACACATTCACCAATAAAATGGAGAAGTGGAGAGAAAACATAGAGACATAGTTGAAAAAGGCTTAACTCTTCTTACTCGTGCTAAATTACCTTTGTCTTTTTTGTAGGACTCTTTATCTACCTCTATTCATCTCATTAACCTTTTTCCCACCCATGTACTCTCCTCCAAATACCCTTTTTAAAAGCTTTATTTCAAACCACCAAACTACTCCCATTTAAGAGTTTTTTGGTGCTCTTGCTTTCCCTAATTAAGGCCTTACAACACTCACAAGTTCAATTTCCATTCCATTAAGTGTGTGTTCATAAGTTACAACTATTGTCACAAAGGATATAAATGCATTGATCCTATCATACGTAGGCTTTACATTGCACAAACTCTGTCATTTTTAATGAGTCTGATTTCCTCTATTATCAACTTGTTTCACCTAATGCTTCATGTTCTAAATCACCTAATTTTTTACTTCCTGCCTATCATCCTCTCTCTAACATGCAGGTGAATGGTATAGGCGCTCTAAACAACTTTGAAGCATGCTCTTCTCCTTCAATCTCTTATTCTCCTCAACTCAACACTATCTCCCCCCATCAGGTAAGTCCTTCTCCCAGACCACACTACCTTGTACCTACTTCTATTATTCCATTTATTCCCATTACACTCACCACATAATCACCCACTCCTTCTTCAGTCCATTCCCATCACATTCCTCCTACAAAATCTCTTCACCCTATGCTCACCAAGTCTAAGGCAGGTATATTTAAGCCAAAAGTTTTCACTGCTTCCTTGGTAACCTAGAATCTAGTTCTATTTATGAAGCTCTTGTAGATCCTCACTGGACAACAACTATGAAGGATGAAATTGCAGCCCTTCACAAGAATAACACATGGATAATGGTTCCTCCTACCTAAAAAATACATGCTTCCAAGTGCAAGTGGGTTTATAGGGTCAAACATAACCTAGATGGCTCTATTAACAAACATAAAGCACGAGTGGTGACTAAGGGTTTTCAACAACATCCTGACATTGATTTCTTCAAGACATTCAATCTTGTCATTAAACCTTGCACCATAAGAGTCATCTTCACATTGGCAGTGACAAATGGTTGGGACATCCAATAGCTTGATATCAACAATTCCTTCTTAAAAGGCACACTAAGTGAGACATTTTATATTGAACAACCTCCTAGCTTTCAGGACCCTTACAGACCTCATTTTGTTTACAAATTACATAAAGCTCTTTATGACTTAAGACAAGCACCTCGAGCATGGTTTGATAGGCTCAAAGCAACTCTTCTTGCACTTGGTTTCACCAATTCAGTTTCTAATTCTTCTCTCTTTATCCTTCATTTAGAAACTAACATTACAGTCATACTTATTTATGTTGATGACATACTTGTCACTGGAAGCTCCTATCCTCTCATTCACAAGATTATCAAGCATTTTGGCCAGACTTTTGCTCTCAAAACACTGGGAGCACTCAACTACTTTTTAGGCTTTGAAGCATTTAAGAATTTCATGGGTCTTTACCTCACTCAATCAAAGTATATCTGTGATCTTTTCTCTCGAGGAGATATGACAAACTGTAAGAGCAGCTCCACTCCCATGTGTATTGCATACAAACTTCAATCTACTGGAACTCCCTTCCCTAAACCAACTCTTTATCGAAGCATCATTAGGGCTATGCAATACCTCACATTGACTCACCTTGATATATCCTATGATGTTAATAAACTGAGCCAATTTATGGCTTCACCATCAACTGACCACTGGAAAGCATGCAAACACATTCTCAGGTATCTAAAAGGTACTTTCAGCTTGGTTTGCACTTTACTGCAACCTCACGATTAATATTAAAATTTTATTCTGGCGTTGATTGGGCCAGTTCTCTCGATGATAGAAAATCCACAAGTGGCCTTTGTGTATTTTTTGTGGCAATCTTATAAACTGGAGCTCACAAAAACAATAAATCGTGGCTCGATCAAGCACAGAATCAGAGTATCGTGCCCTTGCTTCTGCTTCTACTGATATAGTTTTGTTACTCTACCTCTTCAAAGAGCTTTTTCTGACTCTTCCTCAATCACCAATCATTTGGTGCGACAACATATGTGCAGGTTCTCTTTCTACAAATCCAATGCTTCATTTTCACACCAAACATATTGAAATCGATGTCCACTTCATTCATGATCAAATTCTTCGCAAGGGTCTGGAGCTTTTTTGTGTTCCAACTTTAGCTCAGATTGCAGATATTCTAACAAAAGTTTTACCTCATGCTCATTTTACAGAGCTTCAATCGAAGCTCAATGTAGACCATCTACACCTTTGTCGGAGAAATAACAGAACTATGCCATAAGCATACATCACTTTGGCTTTACCTTTTTTGGCTGTCTTCTTTAGATAGTATAGTCCATATTTTGTTTCAGTCATGCAAAAGAACCTAACTATTCCTACTTAGTAAAGCGCCTACAAGTCCCAAGTTCCATGCATCATTTAATGAAGGAAGAAATAATGTGTGGATAAGGATCGATGGTAAAGATCAGTGGCTGACATTACGGCTACACGAGCAAGAATGTTTGTCAATGATTTTTTTGGAAGCTACACGATGGAGAGAATTTGAATCCTCCTCAAGCTTGTTGGTATGTTATGGATAATCTGAGTGCTCATGTCTGCATGTTATGTATTGTGATAATAGTAGAATATTACAATAATAAATATAAAAACAGTCAATAACCACCATAACTAGTTAAAAAATTGTGTCCATGCTATCACTGACATCCCACACATCTCCTTCTTCGAGGTGTCTAGGAGGATATGAAAGATACACCTAGTATTTGGATCATCTCATTTGAGATTACATAAGCATGTGATGTATGTATTCATGGTTAAACTCTTGCCTTTTCAAATTTCAACCAATGGACAAGATTTGTTTGTTGAGAATTTATCATGGTTGTTGATTGTTAAAACAACGACCCCTGATACAAAGAAAATAATGACATGTACACAAATAATAGATTTTCTAGAACTCAGGCAATTGATTGAAGTGACCGTAGTAAAAATAGTATTTCCAGACCCTACGTCCAATCGACAGAACCTAGACAATCACATTGAGAAGCACATTGTTTTGTTTCAAAACACGATGAAAGCTCTCTGAAAAAAAACACGGGGGAAATGAAAACTAGAAAGGCGCCTATTTGAAACACTGGAAAAGTCCCAACCTTCATCCTCTCCTCTCTCTGAGTGAAGCTCCAAAAATCATTCCTCTCGTGGCCTTCTTTCTCTCAAACCCTTCACAGTCGAGAGCTCCATTTATAAATCTCTCTCACTCTTCTCCCTCTCTTTATCTCTGCCTCTCTTTCATAAACAAATTAGTGAAATTCCTTTATCTCCTTCTCTAAACTCGAGTGCCATATTAGATAATCTTCAAATCATTTATAGCTGAGCTCTCCAGTGGTGGAAATTGGTAACTGGAATAAAAAAATCAGCAGTAGCTGGCATCATCTGAAGGAGCCCTCGATTCCTTGTGCATTGCTCCCCTTACCTAGGTATTCATCCATATTACTCTCTCTTTCTCTCTCATTCTCTCTAGCATCTTTGTCTCCCTCTTTCTATCTCTCTGTATCTCTCTCTAACATTATCTCTATCCATCTCTCTATGATATTTTTTGCAAGATTCAAAGGTAATTTTGACTCCCGTTATAGATTTCGGTTCAATTTTTATGTTTTGAACATATTTATGAAATTTTGTTCTCGACTTTTGTGATGGATTTTGAAGGCATTCTACTCAAGGAGGGTACCCACATCAATAAAAGCCTTATGACTCTATCGACTGCTATTTAGAAGTTGAGTGAAGTTTCTCAAAGTCAAGGGTGGGTGGTACAGTTTTTTGTTACATGTTTAACGATGTATTTTTAAAGATATCTAATCTAGTCAAATTATATCACATGTGATTTCTTTTATCATTGAGGCTCTTACTTGGTGCTCAGTGCTTTTAATGATTGGGGTAGAAACGAAGGCCTAAATTCATGAATTTTGATGGGCAGCCAGATTTGGAGTTATATATACATTGGTTGGGGATGTCATGATGCTTAATTTCATTTTTTCAGTGAAGGAATTCTACAATAAGTTTGTTTTTTCCCTCTCTTCTTCTTAGTGCAAATGTGTACGACCTCTACTAAAATAATATCACTCACTTTTTATATCAATAAAATAAGTGAAAAATGGAAACATATATAAAATAATATGAATTTGTGCATTCCTTGGTCCACTTCTATCTACTGGACCACAAGGGGTGCCATATTTGGCACTTCATGGTCATACATGCCTAGAGAGAGTTATAATGTTGATTTTAAATATATGATGGTTTACCTGTAAAGGAGCATATATTAAATTCTAAGATAAATCCATCCTATTGCAGAACGAATATGATTCTTATCTCGGATGGACTGTACCATTTTTTTATGATTGCAACTCATATGTTTGGAGTATTTCATAATATGTTTTTTGGTTTCTTATACTAAAATGATTTAGTTCATTTGTGCAAGTTTTTCACCTTTTAGAGAACATGGGTTAGAGCACATTAATTGTTGTATTTCATCTGCAGATCCATTCTTTATCTGTACATCAGTGAAGTCTTTGTTAAGGTTTCTTACTCTACTGCCTATTTTTTAAATGTCGTAGTCAGTTTACAGAGATACACATGGTTTTCAAAATCTGTCAATTGAAGGCTAGTAAAGTCACTCACTTTTTTATCACAAAACTGAAACTAGCTAAAAACACTGGCACCATAGGCTATAAATGGATTATCAATAGGATATGTTTATATGGAATGAAGGTAATGCAAACTCT
The DNA here is from genome assembly GCA_003255025.1 of Datisca glomerata. Lineage (NCBI taxonomy): Eukaryota > Viridiplantae > Streptophyta > Magnoliopsida > Cucurbitales > Datiscaceae > Datisca > Datisca glomerata. Next base: position 748,754 of record QANY01001419.1, on the reverse strand, counting down.
ATTCCATCAGTCATTGCCACCATGGGCTGGGGAGTATGGAGGATGGAAGCTAGAAAAAACTGTTGATTATTTCTTGGATTTTACCAGGTTAGATTTCCTTTTGGTGTACATCTAAGCCTTTCTTATGCTTGCTATTTTTCTTTGTTCTTGTTAATGTTGTTTACACTAGTGATCATGGTTGACATACACTTATTTCAACTGTATTTTTCAATAAGTGATAAAAAATAACTACGGGTTTGTGTTCTCTTGAGTTTGTTCTTTTTTCTTTCATAAACCAATAGTAATCTTAAAGAAGGGTTGAAGTGAGAAAGATTTCTGGTGTTGTCATAATAGAAAATGTAGAAGTAAATAATTGAGATTAACAAATAGGAAAGTTAGTAACTTCTTCTTTTCATAATGCAAATGCATTATTTTAATTGGGAATGAGGATTGTTGTGTTAGATCATAAGATCAACAAGAGAATGTTGAGATGCTCACATTAATTTTGGAATCTTTGTTTTCTAATACGTGCTAATTCACCTGAACATATTTTAGAGAGGTCCTACTATCCACACAATTTTGTTTTCATTGACATCAAAGTGAAACTTAATAAGTGTGATCTGGATGGCATTGTATATAGAACTACTGACTAGCCTCCACTTGGTGTTAATGAAATGAACGTCAACTCAAAGCACTTGTCCATGAGGTATATTTTCTTAGTGTTTTTTTATAAGTCGGGTAATTATTGTAATTATTGCCCATGAGGTATATTTTCTGAGTTCTCTCTTCCCACACTAACTCTGCTTTCCTTTTATCCCAAATTTGTTTTCTTAATATTCATGCTTCTTGTAAAGTATAGTTCATCTATTTGCCTGAGATTTTAACACTTTTGCTTTATGTCCCCAAAATTCTACTAATGCCTAGTCCTATGCAGATTGCAGAATTCTAAATTCACTACAACAATTCAGGGCTTCTATCACATTGAAAGCACACCACTTTTTAACAACAATGCATGAGTTGAGGTGATTTTGTATGCTAAAGAGATTTTCCCTAGATTATTTACTAGCATTGATTTGGACGATCTGAATATGTATTTGTTTCAATAGAGAAGCTACGTTTCTTATTGCTACAATCAGGGATCAACGAGACAATTATCAAGTTTTGAGTCAATTATGCTATTAGAACTCTCTGAGATGCCAAATCAGAAGAGGTTTTTGTAACATAAATATGTTGCGTTGTTAGTAACATAAATATGTTGCATTGTTAGGAACATTGAGACGATTGGAGGTGCAAATTCTTTTCCTCTTTAGTTCTCTGTTATGGTAACTACACTTGATAGATTGATAGTTGAATTCCACATTTGTGATAACATACAGAACTTACCATAGTGATGGTGAAAAAGGTGATGAGTGGTTCCTTTTTAATTCTCCAGCTTATTTGGGTTTTAAGAGTGACTTATATTTTCCTGAGAAATTGTTCTTGCTTGTTGATTGCTTATATGGATAACCACTGGAATCATTCTCCTAATGTTTCTTGTTAAGTTAGGTCATTATCACAAAACTTGTATGTATATTCTTCTATAACCACATAACATGATCACTAAAAAATAAGGTATGTACCATCATTAAAGAGCTTTTTATTTGAAAATGAAGAACGTGAATAAAGTGAAGATATGGTCATAGTTGGTGATCATTGAAAATAGTCACTTACATCGAGTGAAACAGGGAAGTTTAATTGCTTAGTGGACCCTTTTGCGTATTATTTTCAGCAATTAAATTCTGTTCTTACCTATTATACCCTTGCCCACCCTTTCTAGGGAAAGGAATTTCTTTAGAAGTGCTGATGCATTGTGTGTATTGTTGAGTTCAGTGTGGGCATATTGATTGATGTGCCTTGTCATTTTTTCCTTAAATCATATGTAGTGGTTGATTAGTAGAAATAAAATTTGATTTTTACATGGCAGGTACAATTATCTGCTCATTGGTTTAGAAAATAGTAGCTCTCTTGTTGTTTGTGTTCGTGCTTTTGAACTATAATAGTTCTCATTTTTATCATTTTGTGGCATGTTTTTTAGTTCATTTTCCTGGCAGGTTTTAATACATAAGGATGAACGTTGAAAGTGGGTAGGAGACAATTGGAATCCATCTTTTCCGTTGTTTAGTTTCATTCATGTTGATTGCTAGAGCATTTTATATAGTTTTTGGAGGTTACTATAATATTTAACATTGTTTCTAGAGAATATTAAAGGACATGTCTCCATCTCTCTCCCATTGATGCAATTTTTCATATGCTAAGTTAAGTGTTTAGTGTATGCTTGTGCCAAACACATTTAACTGCATGTTACTATGATATTCATTATGTAAACATTTTCCTGCTTATTTAATCTTATAATCTTATTTTACCATCATTCTTCCATCAAGTAATGGACAATGAGTACACTATATGCTAAACTCCAAACTTTGGTGGTAGATTAATATCTTAACAGTTCTGAGTATCTTATTACATAGTATGCATTTTTCAATGTAATCTTTATACTTACATACATTTCATATTTAATCTATTTTATTTTTCTTCTTTTTGGGGTGAGTGAATGGATGAGTTTGAAAGGTTTAGTGTTGCTATGAACATTCCCTATCACTTAAGCTTTCCTATGATCTTATAAGACATTGTTTAGATAAACTTGGTTGCTTGTTAAATGTTGCATTTTGAGACGGAAGATAATAAATTTGGTTTGCAGTTAAATGTAAGAATTTGGTTGCTTTCCACCAACGACTATACTATATCATGGAATGTTGTAAGTCTGTCATTAATTCTTAACTTTCTTATCTAATAAGTCATTTCTCATTTAGATTGTACTATTTGGAATAGGAAGCCTGCTCCTTCATATGAATGGATCATCCATGCTTTGGTACAACACTTTGATCTTGTCCTGAAGCATCACCAAGGCAGTCACTGCGCCACTACCTGCAACCATCTGTGGACCTCCTAAGGTACCTCGACCTTCATTATCAAGATGTGAATTTATACTAGATTTTAGTTTTTTTAATAAATTACTTTTGCTTGCTCTATGTAAAAATCAATATGTAATTATCATTTTGAGATGTGTTTCTAGTAAACAATTAGTATATAATAATTTTGACTAATTAAATAGAATGATGTGATTTTGTTATTTCATGATATTTTGTGAAAAGTTATTTATTTTTATATGTGTACAATTTTAAGTATAAGTAACAAAAAAAAGTTATAAAAGTATTTAATAACATCAATACAATGTAATGAAAAATGCTACGAAAGATCTATGATAGCATTTATAAAAGGCTATGAAAGATCTATGATATCATTTATAAAATGCTATAAAAGGCCTACCACATCATTTATTAAACGCCATGAAAGGCTTTTTATAGTGTTTTTTAAACGCTATGAAAAGAGTTTTGTACAACACAAGTAGCGGACTTTTAATAACATCGGTATACATAGTGTTTTCGAAAACGCTATCAAAATCCTATGATAGTATTTTTTGACTGTGATCGTAGCTTTTTTTTTGTTGTAGTGGTTGCCTTCACAAATCTTTTTTTTCCTTTAAAATCGACAAGGAGGAACCGTATCTCTTAGAATTTTAGAAGTTGTTAACTAGTGTCCTTGCAACATGGTGTGTATTATCCATTCATTTGGAACTTTTTACTATCGTGTTAGGATTGATGGACGTCCTACATTAACACTTGGCTGCAGGGTTCTAGACTTACTTTTACAATGTAGTTGATATCCTAGGCGTTCACATTTCATGTTTTGGAGGAGGTATGCAAAAGTTTTTTAACACAATTCCCATTACATTCTGATCAATCTAAGAGACATACATGGAGTCACTAGAGAGCTTCTCAGGACTTACAATCTCGTATAGGAGATGCAACATCTATGTTGCCATTGCATCGGTAAACTAGTGACAGTTATGTTAAGCAATTGGAAACACTCTTGATTTTATAATCATATAAACTTGAAAGATTATATATGGACTTCTATCTTCATTGTGTTTGCCACCTGCACATCATCTCAAATATTTTAAGGTAGTCATATAAATAATGTTATTATACACTCACAATCATTTTGGAATGTTAATAGTCAACCATTCAAAATAAATGATAAAACTCTCCCGTAAATAACCAGCATCTTAAGGTCTCAATATTTGCTTCAACCCATAATTTTCACATTTTTCCTTTTTGTAAAAATGAGAAGACCCTCTTGCGTGAGTCCTTTCATCTTCTTCTTTCTTTTAGCGACATTCCCCAACAATTTCTATTCATCTTTTGTGGTCCTAGTCGGTGTCAACTTCCTTGAGCTGCCATGGAGACCTCTCCTTCATTAGCCGAAATATTTGAAAAAACATAAGATCTATTGCTGTTGATGGATCTATAACAAGAAATGTGATTTTTTCAGGCGAGCAAATCACATTATAGCTGGATCCATCATTCGTTAACGAGCTTCCTATGTCAATTTAGCACCCAATTTTTGTGTGTTCAAGATGGATGATTAAAACAGAGTTCTTGGATCGGTTCGGGCCCCATCCATCATTGGCCTACTTGTCTAGTTGAATGGAGTAATTAGGCAGTCGGGTTCTGAGCTCTCAAACAAGTTAGCTTCGAGAAGCTAGTATATCTGAAGCAATTCAGGTTTTTAAATGTACTTCTTAGTGACTAATTTGATATCTGCTACACTAGAGCAGTAACTACGGATTTTCATGAACTAAAATCTTTATACCCCACATTATGTTCAATTCCTGGAGATGAAATGGAAATTTACCATCTCATTCAACAAATGTCAGCTCAGATTGCCCAGCCATTTATGACGATGGAAGCTTATCCTAATGTAAGTGTTGGACTAGATGATGAGACTTCTGTGCAGTTAACTTCAATTTTTTTAACATTTTTTTGGAAAAATATTTACCTTTCCGTAAAAAGAAAAAAGAATTGTAGCTGAGACTATTGAACAAACACCTATCCAGCCAATAGTGATGATAGAAGCGTAGCCTGCGGATCAATTTTACGGTAAAGAATGTCATTCTCATCCTACTGTAAGTGTTGGACTGGTGAAGAAACTTATATCTAGTGAACTGAAAAACTTGGTGTTTAGACAACTGCACAAACACATGTCCAACCAGTCGTGGCGAGATAAGCACAACCCTCTGATCAATTTTGTGTTGAAGAAAATCCTCCTCATCCTGATGCAAGTGTTTAACAGGCTGTAGAAACTTTTACTCTATTATGTACAAAATTTGCCGATAAAATTGATGAAAAAAATAGCCAGCTAGCCTGTTGTGATGACAGAATCTCATCTGATTGTGGATTCGCAGTCTAGTCTTCGTTTCCTGCTCCATGTCCATCATATGTCTGCCGCCCTCATAGTGCCTATATTTTGTTCTAGTTGGTGGCACACCAATACAATCTTCCTTTTCGGATGCATCCAAGGTAAAAGTAAAAAAGTATTTGTTGCATGTTAGAGCAACATAAAATACTTCAAGACTTACTGTCTGATCCCTTCATTTGATGTTGCAGGTTAGAGCTTCTCCAACCTGAGTTCGGATTCCCTAGATCCTATAACTAAGGAGCATGTAGGCATAGGTCTCAATCAGTTTGAAGAACCATAAAAAAGGTTAATTCGCCAAGGAATGTCGATACATTTGTATAAACTTCTTAGACATTGTATGAGCCATTGGATAAGATTAGAGAGTTTTTACGCGATCTGTTGAACACCTACAATTTTATGAGCCATTGGATAAGATTGTATGAGCCATTCATGTGTAGACCAACCACTTGTTTCTAACATCCCATAACTTTCAAACTAAACCATTTGGTCCTCCAACTTTTAAAATAGTTTATATGTGGTCTTATTGTCAAACACGGTTAACCGCCCGTCAAGTTGATTGATGCTAAAGATGATTAAGCGTTGACTAGATGTTGTCGTTAATTTTGACTAATACCCAAGCATGAGGTCCATGTATAGGATCAATAACTTAGTTGTAGAGAGAACCCATCGTCTCTCTACTGACCTTCCCTCTAACACTCATTCCTCTTGATCTTAATCCCAAAAAAATGGCTCTCCATCTGAAGCCAAAGCCACTGTGACAAAAAGTATTCAACAACCTTTTTCATTTCTTGTACTACTAAGAGCACTAATTATAATCACATCAGTTAAGTAACTGAGGAAGATGCCAACTGCTTTTCTGTATATTAACTTCAATTAATGAATAATACAAGAGGATGATAGATTACATATACACAAGGAAGAAGAAGAAGAGAATAAAGGAATAAAATTAGTTACACAACATGCCAAAAATAGGAAAGAGAGAAGAAAATTGTCACTCAATGATTGGTTAAGAATATACTTTGGGTTTACCAATCATTGAGTGATGACGATGTATCTGTTACAATAGAATTTATTCTCGCTATTATACTACTATGTTGTCCTTGGAGCTAAGGTGGAGAGTGTGCCATGTTAATGTTGAGGTGGCATAAGAGTGTCTGATGACTTAGTCGAGCTGCATGGCCTGCATGTCTTGACATTATGACCTGTGTTTGGAAGATTGCATGTCAAAGGAGAAGAAGCAGTACTAAGCTTGCTGATGTGAGCTTGGAGAGAGGAGTTTTGATTAACACCTCCCCTAAAGCTTAAGAGGTTAGTAAGGACACCTGCCACTTAGTCTAAAGAGGGAATATATATGATTTCAATGAGGTGAGATTGAAGTTTTTCCCAAATGAAGTGCACGTCAACTTCAATGTGTTTTATCTAAGAGTGAAAGACAAGATTAGAAGTAAGGGAAATGGCACTTGAGTTGTCAAACCAGATAATTGGAGTATATGTCATAGAGAGATGAAACTCTTAAATGAGAGAAAGAAGCAAAACAGTTTTGAAGTTGCTGAGGTAAGGGCCTTATATTCTGATTCAGTGCTAGACCTAGAACCTACAGTATATTTCTTGGAACTCTAGCTGATCAGATTTGGTCCCAGAAAAATACAAAACTCATTGGTGGATTTTTTGTCATCTATAGAGCTTCCCCAATCTACATCTGTATAGCAAGATAGAGACAAAGATGAAGTGAAAACCAAAGTGTATGGTACCTTTGAGGTATATTAAGATTCTCTTGCAAGATTTCCAGTGATCAGTTGTCAGACCTGACTAGAATTGGCTAAGTTTTTTACAACAAAATTAATATCGGGTCTTGTCTTGGTTAAGTACTGTAATGCACCAAGGACACTTCTGTAAAGAGTGGGATTAGGGAAGGGTGTGCCAACTGAACTTAGTTTGGTAGGAAGACACATGGGGGTGGAGCTTATCTTAGTTGATTCCTTGATGGTTTTGACAAGGAGATCATGAACATACTTGATTTAAGTGAAGGAAAGGCCTTGAGAGTTCCTGGCAACTTCAAAACCCAAAAAATAGCTTAGTGACCCCAAGGTGAGAGCAATTTGCTTGTTAAGCTGAGAGATGACATGATTAATTAAAGAGGTGTTGTTGCAAGTGACTAGAATGTCATATCTACATAGATGAAGATTAGTACTAAGCCTTTCCTAGTTAACTGAATAAAAAGGAAAGTGTCTGAGATGGAGCTTTTGAAACCCCATTGAGTGAGCGTGTCCTTCCTAAGATCACATTGTACAGGGAGGGAGTGTCCAAAACCACAAGCTCGGTCAGATGTTTGAATGGCTCGGCATTCACCAGGAGAGTTATGATTCATTCAGAGTATCTTATAGTCCCACTGAAGCCTATCAATGGATGCAACGAGCCATGTAAACTTTGATCTCTCATGGACATCTTCCCAAGGGTCGATCGATGTAGGATATTGTCGACACTCCCGTAATCGATCAGTTCCATCCTTAGTATGCAGTTTCCAACCTGAATAGTTATGACCAGAGCATCATTGTGTTGTTCTTCGTGCTGCAGATCCAGTTCATCAAAGATAAATGGTAAATTCCCATCATCGTTTGATGAGTTTCCTTTCTCCCGATTTTCCTCAAACGTGGGCTTTTTGCAATACATTTTTCTTTTCTTCTTGGTGGGTCCAACCGTCGTCTGAAAGCCAATATTGCCAGTCGATCATTTCAACTTTCTACTGTGGCCATTTCAACCTTGTATCTGTGGGTGTACTCAAGCAAAGATTCCCCTTTCTTCATGGAGATGGTCAGCAGGTATTCCATGGTGGTGAAGTTCGTGACTCAATGAAAAGGGAGTGAGTGGTACAATTTCAAAGCGCTCCCGTCCTAACTGGTGGGAAACATTCTGCACATTAATTCATCTTCATGTTGGTAAAAAGCCATCACTTGTGTGTACCGCTTGAGGTGGTCCACTAGGAAATGGGTAAGTGAGTCGATGTCTGCCTTTCTCGTACTCCCCAATTTCCTCATCTCCATCATCTTCTTCTCCAATATGTCTTCTACTGTCTTTTCTGTTATGACTTTCGATGGACAAGTTTCTCCCGTCATTTCCTTCGTGTGGTTATGAGACTGGATTTCTTCATATTATTGTTGCACGTTCCTACTGATCTCAAGATTTATCCGCCTGGCATCTTGTCTATCTAGTTCTGAATAGTTTTTTTGTTCTTCATTGTTATTTCCGTTGACTTACTTTCGTACATGTTTTCGTGTGTTTCCATTGTAGCGAATTAATTTGGTCTTGGATCGTTTGCAATGCGTTGCACACAACGCCTCACTTTTTTGTGTTCCATCTCCTACATTGCCATCAGAATGGTTTAGAGCATTTCAACTGGTGGTGTGGGTTGATTAACATGATGTTTCTATTTTCCTTATGGAGGGAAACATTTGATCTGGTTTTAGACATTATTGAAGGGATTTCTTCAGTTTTTATCTGACTCTCAATGAAAAGGATTTTTCCAGAATGAAAAAATCTATGACGTAAGAATAATATTAAAAATTTTAAGAGAGGGATGGGAGGTAATGAACTTAAGAGTAGAAATTTGTTTGTATTCGAATGAATCCTAGAGTTATACGTCGTTGTATTTATACATAAAAAATAATAACTAAGTGACAACAAATCCTCATTTTTTGTTGCAAGCTTTGAGGAACGAATAAGAGTTTCAAGGAATATTGCTTCTTAAAATCCTTTTTGCACCAGTTTGGCCAAACCTACTACTTACATTCCATCATACTCATCAATTAATTCTTCAGTCTGGATTTTGCCACGTGTGAGATAAGATTTTGACTGTTTAGTCGGGTAACAAAAATGTCACATTTTTTAGTACATCATTATGAATTGGCTTAGTCTTTCTTATGTGTATCCTTAATTCTCTAATTTCTTGAACTTATTCGTTCTACTAAACGGACCCACTTAATTTAAGTAAATAATATAGTTACACTGTGTAGATAACTTATTAACTATTCGAACATGTAATATTTTATGTAAGTAAGTTAACTTACAGAGTAAGAAGAAAAATCACTTGCAAAGTAATAGTTTCAAAAATAGATAGTGTATTTAAATGGCATTTGTTCTTTTCTTTCTTTTAATCAAATGCTTCTCATAGAAGGTGGAGATTTTGGAAACAAATCTTCATTGGGTGCATGATTTCAATCATCGAAGGAAACTTGCCCATTATTTTTCTCACTACAACAAATGTGTGTTTTGATAGCACACAACAATTGCATTTTACGTCAAACGCTAAATTAGACCATCTCTCTTTGTTCGCATTCAAAACCCTCTCTCTTTCCTTCGTCTTCTTCAGCGTCTTCTCTCTACAACGAAGCCTTCTTCAGTACCCTCTCTCTTTCCTTCATCTTCTCTTTGCAACGAAGCATTCTTCAATGCCCTCTCTCTTCAATTCAGCTCCATTTGTCTTCTTCTTCATCTTATCTCTACAAGAAATAAACAAACTCGCTAGGGCTTTGCCTTCATCGAAGAAGAGAGAGAACAGAGCCTCTCTATCAACTTCTCTCTCTCTGTTAGCTTCCATCTCTCCCTATTCAATAATAGAGAACGAGCAAGGGTTAACTTCTATCTCTCTCTCTTCTAATTCTTTGGATTTCTTTGAAAAGGAACGAGTAAGGGTTAGCTCTCTCTCTCACTTATGATCTTTGGTTTTCATTGTAGAAGTTAAAATCGAATATTAGAGATCCTCGACCCTCGCCTCAGCCACGAAAGTCACGGTTTTGAATTTCAGGTTTGATCTCTTTTTCTCAATCTTTCATTCCATCTCTTGAATCACTATTTTGATGTATAAAAAACTTATAATAGTGTTTTTTTTAAGTCACTGATGTAGCTCTCTCTACTTTCATGGAATAAGTTTTGCAGAAGCTCTCTGGAGCTCTCTCCTGTGGCTTCCTCTCAAAGGTCGATTCCTCAACTTCTCTTCATTTTGGGTGAATCCCTAATTCTATACTATGCTTTAAATTTCCTATGATGGACTTATCAATTTAATTTGTCTTTTTAGATATGTTATGAAATGAAAACAAAAAAGAGAAAAATGAACATATGAGCTTTTGGGTTTAGATTGATCGAGGGGCTCTCAATGATGGAGGATGAGACCTTAGCTATTGACATTGCTTTTGAAACAAGGGATTTAGAAATTACTTCATCTTTGCTTATTTTTAAGCTCCTCCTGTCATCTTTCCATATCTAATGGAGCCTCTTTCTAATCATTCAATTTCTCATTTTACATCTATCGTTGATTTTCTGTAGACTTTTATATTTTATTTTATTTTACTTCAATAGTAGAGAATTACATAAACGAAGAAAGACTCATATGTTTAATGAGAAAGAATTTGCAATGTGCACATTTTACGTATGGGTGTATGTAGGGATACAAAAATCTATATTTTTTTCTTGCTTAGTGAACTGGAATAGTGAGTAGTTATTCAGACTCTACAAAATTTGAATGTATGTATAATTTTCACTTTTCCCTAGGTTAACATAGCGTATACGCTCTGATAGCACACAATATGATGTTCAACTTGTTTCGTAGTTATAGCTTGAGAAATTGATTCACATTGAAATAATGCACGCTGCTAACTTAGCTGACGAATTGTTTGATGCTGCTGTCTTGATCAAAACTTGATTACTTTTCCACTTCTTTTTATTTCTTTGCTAATGTAAAACACCTAATTTGGTTGCTTATTTTTCTTAAATTCCACTTTATTGCTTGTGTTGCTCATATTTAATGAAGAAGACATATGCCTAGCATGTCTATTTATTTCATATCTTTGTTTCTGTAGCTTTTACACAAAAATGTGAGATCAGGTAGAACAAATAACTATATTTAATTCCAAGATGAAGAGCAAGAGGTAAAACGATAACCATTGAACATAAATTTTGAACATTTCTCTATATTTACTTGGTGCATAGGATTGGTTTTTTTGCTTCCAAAAGATTGATGTAGAATTATAATTTGTTTTGTTTACAAGGATACTCTCTAGTTCCCTAGGATTCATACTATCCTTCAATAAATTTAAGTTGATTGAACCATTTTTAATTGATAAATGCATTAATTGTGTAAATTTATAAGCTTTCAGTTTCTTTATGGTTTGTCCTAATACCTATAAAAGAAAAAGGAACTCTATGGACTTAGATAGTGGTGGCATGGCTTTAGCATCATCTTTGTGTAATACAAGTGATATAGTTGAGACATGCAACACGTGCTCCAAGAGGCAAAGGTATTGATCTGTAGAAAATCTTTTTTTTTTTGCTATTTAAAATGCTTTATTGCTTGGTATGTTAAAAAACATGAGAGAAGCCTTTTCAATATATATAATAACTATTTAAAATTGCTGCCATTGCCCTATCTCATTATGTCTCTCTCACATGCATGTGTGTGCACACATACTCAGCCAGTGGAAAGCTTATACAGATATGCAAAGCACGCTTGTTGACCTTTCAGAAAGATTTTTTTTCAGAGGAAAAGGAGGGGAAACTATAAAAGGATCTGGCCATTTGAATTATGCAAAGAATTAGGTTGATGTTATCCCATAAAGCATTTGATAAACAAGTTAAAAAAGAATTTTTTATATAATCTGCATGTTCCGAAATATAACAGGTTTTATAGTATGGCAAATTTTGATTCTATTAGTCTTCTCAAATATAATAATTTCCTAATGTGATAGTACATTCCTAAAGCACAATGTTTAGGTAGTACAAATATATATGGTCCCATCCAATGCAACTCTAGTAATAATAACTCCTACTATTTCAACCTTCACTCTGTAATTTTCTCCCTTTTTATTTGTACTTCAACTTTCATCTTCACTTTGAGACATTGCGAAGGAAAAGAATGCAAAATAAATTTTCATCATTCTTGCCTCGCTTTCCCTCTTAACGATGTTATCTTTGGAGTTCGGCACTATTTTGTTTGTGTTAAGAAGAAGATAGAATGTAGGTGTATTCAGTATCAGAGGGTGTAGAGTCAATTTGGGATGCAAGAGAAGTCGAAGTATCTGACAATGATGGTATGGATGGAAAATGACATGAGAATATAAGTTTTATTAGGTTTTATCTGTTGGATTTTGGAAAAATAGTCCTTGTTTCAAAATTAGTTTCAAATTTAAAGTTCTTGTTTCTTTTTACATGGTAAATTTTTAAAACTTTCACTTGCGTGCACTTGGAGTTTTATTATTAATATTAATGTATTTTCCTTGTTATAGAGAGTGAATAATAACGTTTACCTGAACAAGTTAGAGTTATTAGATTGGACATGACTAAATAGAGTTGTCCCATGTAAGCATTCCTTTTTTAAGTCATTATATGTTGTTAATTTCCTAATTTCCTGATTGGTAGCATACTACAAGACTATTATGGTTGAAATGGGGTTTGAATTATATCTTTCATGTTTCAAGTTATGAAATTCGATTTGTGCCTAATGTGATAGATTTTTTGCATTGTCAACTAACTTGATCTTGGTCACGACTAGTAAAAGAATTATGACTTTGTGATTTCTTGTTAGAGCTTTGGTTACTGAAAATGATTCATTGTTGGAGTTTGAAGATGAAGGTATAAATTTAAGCTTTATCTTGATTTTTGAAGTGTTGAACATATCTATAATTATTCACATTTCATGCCACCACTTGGAGAGTTTAAACGTTGGAATTTAGCAATATCTTATCATTAATTTTGTTTTATTCATTGCATATTGAGAAATGGCTTATATATGAGATAAAATTTGTTGCTTTTAGGTATCTTTGATGTTTTTTAATTGGATATAAAAAATGGTTTTTCAAGTTTTTGTTGAATCTGCCCAGCTTGCTTCTTTGGAGTTTTTAGTTAGATTTTTATCTTGTTGAATGGTTGATTAAATGATAAATATATACAAGATATAGGGTATTGGTGATGTTCGTTTGGTTTGAAATGAGAATAAATGCTAAAATTTTTAAAATATTCACTTCCATGCAATTGGAGTTTTATTAGTATTAATGGATTATCCTGATTTCCTGATTGGTATTCTAAATTGCTTATTAACATATTCTGACTATTTAAACTGTGCCTAATTAGAAGCCTCATTAGTTTTACTACGCAACTATTCTGGTTGAAAATGGGGTTTGGACGTTGGGGGGGTGTTGATGCAATTTTTCATATGCTAAGTTAAGTGTTTAGGGTAGTTCTTATAAGCTTGTGCCAAACACATTTAATTGTATGTTACTGTGATGTTAATACACTTTCCTGCTTATTTAATTTTATTTTCTTATTTGACCATCATTCTTACATCAACTAATGCACAAGGAGTGAACTACATGCTAAACTCTAAACTTTGGTAGTAGATTTAGTACCAAATATCCTAACGAATTTGAGTATTCTATTACATGGTCTGTATTTTTCAATGTAATCCTTATACTTCCATACAATTCATATTTAATCTATTTTTTTTCTTCCTTTTGGGGGTGAAGGAATGGATGGATTTGAAAGGTTTAATGTTGCTATGAACATTCTCTGTCTCTTCAGCTTTGTTATGGTCTTATAAGATATTGTTTAGATAAACTTGGTTGCTTGTTAAATGTTACATTTTGAGATAGAAGATAATAAACTTGGTTTGCAGTTAAATGTCAGAATTTGGTTGCTCTCCACCAACGAATATACTATATCATTGAATGTAGTAAGTCTGTCACTAATTCCTAACTTTCTTTTCCTGCTATTTCCCCCTTTTTAGCGCTATGAAGAGCATTTTCATAACGTTATAAAAAGCTTTTCATAGCGCTTAAAAAAACACAATCGTAAACTTTTTATAGCGTTTAAAAAACACTATCATAGATAGCGGATTTTTAATAGCGTCTGTATACATCGCATTTTCAGAAATGCTATCGAAATCCTATGATAGTGTTTTTTGGCCGCTATTGTAACGTTTTTTTTTTGTTTTAGTGACATTAATTCAATTTGTCTCGAAGATTTAAAGCGTTTGATTATTGTCATCATGTATAAGCGTATAAATTCATCACATGTAAAAATAATACACTAACTTGTAACTACATTATCTGCATAACTATTTACATTTATAAAAATTAAATCACGCTATTAAACAATCAAAGACCAATGCTGCAGGAGATCAACTACCATTTGATGAGTTGGATACTAGCATCAAAGACCCAGATGCTCTCCTAAAAAGTTGGGCGACGACAAAGCTATCCCAACCTGAAGACGTCAAGGTCGAGAAGCTACAACCAACAGCACCATTCATTGGGGTTGCTTCTGCCAATAAGCATAATTATAAAATACATGTTTATAAAGCTACAATGCACATATTATATGCCATTATGAAGCTATTAAAGCTCCTATTGGCGCTGGCAGCAAGATACATGCCAATTCGACCAGTCTCTAGTATTGACGGATAGTTCTTCCGTTAATCTCCTAAAATTAATTCATCAATTCAACCAGAATCCATATAATTCAAAAAAATAGAAGGTAGTGTGAACGATAATGAAGAAATAATGAAACAGAGACCCAAGGTCATATTGAGATCAAAGCCACAAGATAAACCAATAGGAAAAACACCTTTAATAAACTTCTCAGACGACTCAATTGCGTATTTGGATATATAAACAGAAATTTCCCCTCCGTAAAAGACATTTTTGTCTCCCTCACACAAACATTGAATGTTAACAATTGAAGCACTGAAAAACTAGAGCAAACAGACTAACATTGTAATCAGAGAAAGATGAAATAATTAAATATAGAGGGTAAAAGAATAATAAAAGAAATTACAATCTCAACTTATTTAACAGAATTAAAACCGGTCATATTTGCAATAAATAATACAAGCTGCCATTCTTTATAAATGAGACTAAAAAAAATGACGAAATCTATAACTTCTACTTTATTTAACTAATTTAAGTGGCAGCAACACCATAAGCTTCCAATGAATGCTTTGTCTCTGGATCAACCTTCAGGCAACTTGATAGAGTTTTTAACCGAAACACTAATACTATTTACAAAAAATTTTAAAAGTTAGTTGACCAAATTGTTTAGAAACACACAACACAAGTTAGACAATTGTTTATGATTGAATATTTGTGATATTTAGCGCTTCTAGTGGGGATATTGTTTTTGAACCATTTATAATTATAATTAAGAAAAAATAACCAAGTCAATTTTCACCACTTTTTATTATTCCAACGGCAGTTTCAATTCTACTTGGATTATTCATCAGGTTCACTAGTTGATTTTTTCCTTTTTTATTCTAATTAGGGGATTTTTTTAGATTGCTAAATTTGGTCTTTATTTTCTCCAACTGGAAAAGTTGTGAAATATTAAATGAAATTAAATAAAATAATATAGAACTTGGTAGTTGTGATCGATGGAAAAAATGGATTTTTAATTATTTATTATGGGATAATATATTTAATCTTCTATCTTGAAGTTCTAATAAATCAACTTTGCAAGTCCATCCTTGTAAGTACAGAGACAATGCTTCCCTTAATATCAAAAACTTCATTGAGATAACTAGTTATATGTTATGAGTATTTCCCGAGGTCCAATGAGACGATGACACGTATGTAAGCACTACGAGACTACGCCTACCAAAGGCACCAGAGCTCTGTCGTACAGACAAGGTAACTAACTCGACCTGCCCTCATTGCCCCACAACTGGTCAGGCCGCACTAACCAGAGCTGGGAAAAATGGATCAGCCAAAGAGCTCAATAGACCCACGGTGTCAGCACATCATTATCCACCGAAAGTAAATATAAGCGTGGCCTCTCCTCATTAGGCCAGTTACCCAGCACGTCCAATCACCATTATGACATGTCAGACCAACCCCTATCCTATTAGCTCACCTCCCTTCATGTCAACTCGAAGGTCAAGGGCATTAAATGTTGCCCCCTGCTCTTCCATAGAATTCAGACATCCCATCACCCAAGCTTCTCTAGCACACTTCACCTAGTCAGACCTCAGGTATAAATACTCCTTCCTATCGGAGGAGAACAGAAGTGAAATTTGAGATAAAGAACCTCTGCAAAATTTTATCAAACTTCTAACTTAACCATCAGAGGCCCTTAAGCATCAAAGGACATTGTTTGCTTATGGTGTGCAGGTTTCCAACCATCATCACTGGGTGCGTGTACTATTGTGTAAATCGATAACAATAGTTGGCACCATCTGTGGGAATGACATTAAACTTCTTTACCTTCTCCACATTTGCTAAAACACCCCCACGCTTCACTGGTAGAAAAATGAGTTCACCATCATGATCCCAATCTGATGAGATTCATAACGAGGTAGAGGATCAACCCTCCTCCACGCTAAAACATGATTTCGCCCCTGCGGTGGCCATCACGTGAAGGAAGAAGAATGAATTTTTTGCCTCCGTCTCCAAGGTGGTTAGAAGAATGAGAAAGGACATGATGACCCACACCCAAATCATGGCTACTTCATACACGTAGGGACCCTCCCCTGCCGCTTGTGGATGTGACTCCCCGACAGCGAAAAACCCCACCAGTGGAATCGTCCCACACACAGGAGGCCAATGAGGAAGGCCGAGGAAAACAAAGAATGGCTCCTGATGTAGAGGAACGAACCAAGGTAAGAGAAGACCCCTCAACCAGAATCACGAGGACATTGGAAATAATGAGCAACATGGCAGAGAGCTCCAAACTATGGACCGAGATACAGAAGCTCTAGGAAAAAATTAAAGAATTGAGGAAAGAGCAGATGCATACCCCTGGGACCTTCGTTGATGCACTCCTGGAAAAAACTTAGTCCATTTTCTCTACGGAGATCTAGTGAGCCAAATTGCCTCCTAAGTTCAAGATGAACTCCATCGCCCCGTACAATGGAACAAAGGACTCGTTTGGCCACCTGGAGACCTTCAAGGTATGGATGGACCTAAACCACATCTCGGAGCCCGTGATGTGCAAGTTATTCTTCCTGACGCTTAGTAGACTTGCTCAGAAGTGGATTGGACAATTGAAACCAAACTCCAGTCATTCCTTCGTGGAGCTCCCACAGTTGTTCTATGGGTAATTTCTAGGAGGAAGAGAATGGATAAGACCAACCCCCCACTTGATGACGGTGAGGCAGAGACCGATGGAGTCGTTGAAAGACTATACGAACTACTTCAACCTGGAATCTTTACAGGTGAACAACGCCAGCGAGGACATGTTGGTGGTTGCATAAAGGAGCAGGATCACTCACTCGAGGATGAGGTGGCCCAGGGCCAAATAAGACCTCATCTTCCTCACTGAGATGCATTCCAAGGTGTAGAAACATATCAGCGCCGAAGGGGTGATCCAATCTGCGAGAGAGCTAGAGAGGCTCGATGGCCAAAACCCCCAAAAGGGTAAAGAGTTGCAGGAAGAAAAAAGAAGGCAACCGCCCAGACCTTCAAACTCGACCCCCTCCGTGACTGAGCCTCACCTAACCCTTCTCAATCGACGGGAAGGAAAAAAACCCTTACATGACCAGCTAGTTCGCCACCTACATGAAGGATCGATATGGCCAACCAATAGGGGTGAATTGGATGATTGTGTACAATTTAATAATGTCACGTAATCCAAATAATAATAAAAAATCACATAAATAAATATTAAATAGAAAAGCAAAAATATTGACTAAGCCTAACAAATGTGGAAAAGTAAATCCCCCTGGTACGCATTACTTATTTCTTTGGAAACTAAATTGCTTGTTTTTTAATTGCTTAAGGATTTATATGCTACTGATCTTGATTTCAGCCAAGCACAGGATGCATGTGATAAGTGTGTGTTTGGTGATTTTTATAGGCATGAAGGATTTTTATTCAAGAAAGAAAAATTATGTGTGTCTATTTGTTCTGTTCTTGAGTTACTTGTTAGGGAAATTGATGGGGGTGGTTTGATGGGGCATTTTGGTGTGCTTAAGACTTTAGATAGACTACGTGAGCATTTTTATTGCCCTAACATGAAGCATGATGTGCAATCTATTTGTGATAAGTGCATTACATGTAGGCAAACAAAATCTAAATTAAACAAGAGGTCAAAGATCTCAACATTCAGCCTTTCAAAGAACTCATTGGATCGTTGATGACATATGAGATGAGACTCAAAGAAAATGAAGAAAAAGAAACACCAAAGAAGAATAGTATAGCTCTAAAATCAACTTTAAAGAAATCAGACAATGAAAAGTAAGACTTTGATGAAGAAGATGTATAACTCTCCTTACAGGGCACTTTAAATGATTTCTAAGTAGATGAAAGGGTACCTCAAGAAATGATGACAAGAAATCATCATGTGACGTACTCACATGCTATGAATGCAAGAAAGTTAGACATTTTAAGGCTGATTGTCTAAACTTAGCCATCACTCCTCAGAAATTCAAATGAAGAGCATTTAAAGCAACTTGGGATGAGATCGATGAAAGTGACATTGAAGAAGAAGAGGAAGTAGAAAACATGTGCTTCATGGCTTTGAAAGATGAGGTAAGTTCTTCTAAACCAACTTTAAATACTTAGCCTAGCTATGATGATCTTGAATTAACATTTGAAGAATCTTTTGGAGAATTTGAAAAACTACAAATGAAAGCTTGAATTATGAAAAATGGATTTACAAAACTCCAAGAAGAAAATGAGTATTTGAAAAATGAAAATTTGAAAATCAAACCTACTCTACATGTTATAAATAGAGATATTGCTAAAAGTCAAAAGACATCAAAAGATTTAAACACAACACTTCAAAAGTTTACAAATGGTAGTAATTATTTAAACAAGCTCCTTGGAAATAAAAGGTATGCCTCCGGTAAAAGAGGATTAGGGTACACTTCTTTTCAAAATCAAGAAAATAAAAATATTTTTATCAAACCTAAACAATCTCACACTCACACACATCGACCTTTCATAGTCTGTCATTATTGTAGGAATATAGGGCATAAGAGTCCTTCATGATTTCGTAAAAGACAAGACATGTGGACTTCACTTTAAACTAACCATTAAGGACCCAAAAAGATATGGGTAGCAAAAGGACACGTGACCTTTGAAGACAACAAGAAAGGAATGATCATCAGTATTGGGTTTGTAAGTAATGATTTTTCCCCGCTATAGATAAGATTTTATCAGTAGATGTGCTGAAGCATAACTTACTTAGTATTAGTCAACTTTAGGATAAAAATTATAGAGTTATTTTTGAAAAAGATTCATGCCTTATTATTGAAAAAAATCCAATAAAATTTTATTTGTTGGACAAATAGATCAAAATGTCTACACCATAAACTTATGAGATTTTCAAAACCATAATGAAAAGTGTTTTCTTTTGTTTGAAAATGATAGATAGCTATAGCATCAAAGACTTGGGCATGCTAGTATGGATTTATGTTAAAAAATTTCAGAAAAAATGATATTGTTAAAGGTATTCCAAAAATCATTTTTCAAAAAGACAAAATTTGTGAGGCCTGTCAAATGGGTAAATAAGTTCAAAATTCTTTCAAATCAAAACATGTAGTGTCAACCACCTGACCTCTGCAATTACTTCACATGGACTTATTTGGTCTTTCCTAAACTGCAAGTCTTGGAGGTAAACACTATGCATATGTCATTATCAATAAGTTTTTAAGATTCTTGGGTAATGTTTCTAAAAAATAAGGATGAAACCTTTAAAGAATTTATAATATTTAGCAAACCTATTTAAAATAAAAAAGGTTTCATGATTTCAAAAATTAGAAGTGATCATGGTGGTGAGTTTGAAAACAACAAATTTGAAGATTTTTGCAAGGAACATGATTTTTCTCATGAATTTTCTACTCCAAGTACCCCTCAACAAAATGGTGTTGTTGAGAGGAAAAATTGATCTCTACAAGAAATGGCAAGATGATGTTAAATGAATATAGCTTACCCACATATTTTTGGTTGAAGTTGTGAAGACATCTCTTGCTACATTATAAATCGTGTTTATATTCGTCCTTTACTAAACAAAACGCCTAATGAACTTTTGAATGAAAGAATCCTTAATATTTTATATTTTAAAGTATTTGGATGGAAACATTTTATTTTAAGTAATAAAGACAATCTTGGAAAATTTGATTCAAAGTATGATATAGGAATCTTCTTAGGATACTCCACCACTAGTAAAGCATATAAAGTATATTATTAAAGATCTCAAGTAGTGGAAGAATCTATGCATATAGTTTTTTTATGAATCTAGACCTTCTAATTCTTTTGTTGATCAAGTTGATGAATTATTAGAAACATAGAAGAATTAGATATCAATAAAGAATCTATTTGAGCTTCCAAAAGAAGTGGCTGAAGAAGGGCAAAACCATCTTCCAAAAGAGTGGACATTTGTGAAAGATCATCCTCAAGAGCCTGTCATAGTAGACTTCACAAAGGGAGTAACAACTAGAGCATCACTTCACAATATGGGTAATGTTGCTTTATATCTCAGTTAGAACCTAAAAATTTTTTAAATGCTGAAAACGATGAATATTAGATAATTGCCATGCAATATTAACTAAATCAATTTGAAAGAAAATGAGGTTTGGGAACTCGTTCCTTGACCAATAACTAAAACTATAATAGGTACGAAATGGGCATTTAGAAAGAAAGTAGGTGAGAATGGAATAGTAACTAGGAATAAAGCTAGACTAGTATCTCTAGGATATAATCAACATGAAGGGATAGACGTCGATGAAGCCTTTGCATCTATTGATAGATTGGAATCAATTCAAATTCTCTTAGCCTTTACATCTTTTAAAAATTGTACTTGATATCAAATGAATGTCAAGAATGCCTTTTAAAATAGATACATCATGGAGGAAGTATTTGTAGAACAACCTCCTAGTTTCCAAACCTTAAATTTCCTAAATCATGCGAAAAAGTCTTTCTACGGCTTAAAGCAAGCTCCTGAGCTTGGTATGAAAGGCTAAGAAAATTTCTTATTGATGATGGCTTTAGCATCGGTAAAGTAGACAACACCTTTTTTATAAAATTAAAAGGAAAATATATCTTAATTGTTCAAAATTATCTAGATAATTTTATTTTTGGTTCTACTAATGATCATATGTGAAAAAAATTTGGTACACAATGAGCAAGGAATTTGAGATGAGTTTGATGGGAGAACTGAAGTTCTTTCTCAGACTTCAAATAAAACAAATGAATGATGGTATCTTTATAAGTCAAGAGAAGTACAACAAGGACCTACTCAAGAAGTTTGTAATGGAGAATGTAAAATAAAGTAATACACCCTTGAGCACTACCATAAAGCTAGACAAGGACGAGCAAGATAAAAACATTGACATTATAAAATATCGAGGTATGGTTGGCTCCGTACTTTACTTAACTTCAAGTAGGCCTGATATTATGTTTAACTGTGCACGTTTTCAAACTTGTCTTAAAGATTCACATATGCATGCCATTAAAATAAATTTTAAATATCTAAACCAAATTTAATGTTTAGTATCCAAAATGTGAATCGATTGAGCTAGTTGGTTATTCTGAATCTGATTTTACTCGTAGCTTAATCGATAGAAAGAGGACAAGTGAAACTTGTTAGTTCTTAGGACACTCACTTATCTCTTGGTTTAGCAAGAAGTAAAATTCGATAGCCTTTTCTACTACTAAAATTGGAAATATTTCGGTCGATAGCTATTGTGCTCAAATCTTGTGGATGAAATAAACTTTAAATGATTTGGCTTAAATTTTAAAAATATACCTATTCATTGTGATAACCTAGTTCCATTAATGTTTCTAAAAATCCTATTTTGCACTCTCTCACAAAACATATTGACCTTAAACATCCTTTGCTTTGAGATCATGTGGAAAAGGGGGATTTTTCACTTGAGTTTGTAGACACATTAAATCAACTTGCTGATATTTGTACAAAACCATTAAGCGTTGAAAGTTTTTTTAAAAATAGAATTGCATTAGGAATTTTAAACATTGAATAATTTCATTCACATTTATTTACACTTATACAATTTAATGTATAAGATTTGTAAATGAATATAAATTATAGTCATATGTGCGTCAAAGAATTTGAATGAGGTGGAAAATTCTGTAGGAAAAATATGGACATGGGAGTAAAATTGAAAAATAGAAAAATATTTTAAGACGGGGCGAAAGTGCAAAAAGAGAAAAAGTTTGAGAAAGTTTGGTATTATGGAAGCCGATCATCAATCTGGTCAAAATATCATGGACTGTTCAAATTGGTCTGACCGGTTTGGGAACTAGTTGCACCAGTTGCTATAGTAATGTTGAGAATCGTTCCCTTAACATTATTTGATTCCCCATCCTCTTTCTCTCTTCTTAACCCGCTTCTAAAAAAGTCTCACTGGCAGAAACCTCCTTTCTACCCAACTTCCCATCAGAACCTAACCCCCACCGAAACCAAAAGTCCACCACCGGAATCAAACTCCTACACCGGCTTTACCCTTTTCTTCGGTCAGCATCCCAGTAAGCATGCTTCCTCCGGTTGCAAACCAGGCCCCTTTTCTTCTATGGTATGTTTCTTACTCCTTACACCGGCTTCACCAATGAACCCTTGCCTTAAACCGGTGACAGCCTTTACCTCAAACTGGTAGCAAGCCCAGCCTTCGTCTCTTCCTCTCTCAAACTAATGGCAAATATTGGGTCTTTTCTCTTTTCTTCATAAGGACTATGGGACATAATGAAAAGCGAAACCATTCTTCATCCGACAATGAGGAAAGGTATAAATGCTTTCTATTTTATGATGAAGAATGTGAAGCTCGATATAATCAATATATCTCGCGAAAAATTTCATGTGGCCGTCTGATAAAGTATTCTAATCGTGTGGGCACCAAACACATGGTTTGCTTGCTAGAATGTCAATATTAAGATATATCCTAGGTTAGTCCAATATCAAGATATATCCTAGGTTAGTCCAATATTAAGATATATCCAAAAAGGGGAAGATTGTTGACCCAATTATTCTAGAATATTTTGATGATAACAAATCATTAAGATATTATTAATATGTTTAATTGAGTGTATGAGAATAAAATGATCACTAGACAGATGCACGGAAAGCATAAAGGAAAATGGATGGGAAGAATTTATTTTTATGTATTTTTGTATTAGGAACTCAATTAGGTTGATTTAATATCTCTAGGCTCAAGAATACAGTCAAGCACACCTCTCGTAAAAGAAAAATCAACCAAATCTATCCTAAAATAAACCTCATCGTCTTTTTGGGGTTAAACAGGTCAGATCGGTGTGAAACCAGACTGACCGGTGTGAAACCGGACAGACCGATGTGAAACCGGACGGACCGGTGTGAAATCGGATTGACCGATTTGGAACTGGTAAGACTGATTCCCGAATCAGTGCCAACTGTTTCTAGAAAAGTCAATTACTTACATAATTTCCTTAACCGGTCACATCGGTGGGTAAACCGATTAGATCGGTTGCTTGTTTAGGAATAATCCCCTAAATCAAGCGGCAGTTCCACCGGTTCAAAAACTGGTCAGATCGATTCTGAGAGAACGACCCTCTCTTATAAATAGAGGCGTCCTTTTCACAAATTTTCACTCACTTCAATTCCAATCTCTATAGTCTCTCTAATATCTCTCACATCCTTGTTCTAAATTCTTGAGCTTAAAATTGTTATATCTTCCTGTGTGAGAAAATTATTAGTGAGAAGAAAATAAATCATGGAAAACTTACTGTGAGTTTAAAATTTAATTGGTTTGTATCAACATGATCAGATTGAATGAGGAATTCCCCCGGGCATAAGTAATGCTGCCACATTTGAAGAGCCCTCACTAATGCATAAAGTTCCTTGTCATAAGTAGGATAATTCAAGGCTGCTCCATTTAGTTCACTAAAATAAGCAATGTGTTTGGAATCTTGCATCAAAACAACCCCTCTTCCAATTCTAGATGCATTGCATTCTATCTCAAAAGCTTTATAAAAGTTAGGAAAAATAACAAATGTGCATTAGTCAACTTGTCTTTCAAACTCTCGAATGCCGGATCATGCACATCATTCCACTTAAAAACAACATTCTTTTTAACAAGTTCATTCAAGGGTGTAGTAATAGAACTAAAATCTTTAACAAACCTTCGATAAAAACTTGCTAGCCTATGAAAACTTCTTACCACGTTCGCATTCTTAGGTGTAGGCCATTCCCTTATCGCCCTTATGTTTTCTTCATTAACACTAATACCTTGCAAACTAACAACAAATCCAAAAAACACAATAGATTCCATGCAAAATGAGCACTTCTTAACATTAGCATACAATTGGTGTTCTCATAACTCACTAAAAACAACATACAAGTGTTTCACATGTTCATCAAGATTTTTGCTATAAACTAAAATATCATCAAAGTAAACTACCACAAATTTTCCCATGAAAGCATGCAAAACATGATTCATTAATCTCATGAATGTACTAGGTGCATTAGTTAAACAAAAAGGTATTACTTACCACTCATACAATCCATACTTAGTTTTAAATGATGTTTTCCATTCATCTCCCTCTTTCATGTGAATTTGATAATAGTCATTCTTTAAATCAATTTTAGAAAAAAAAACTAGAGCCATCTAATTTATCAAGCATATCATCTAATCTAGGGATTTGATGCCTATAATTTACCATTATCTTGTTAATGGCTCGACAATCCACACACAACGCCTATCCTTTGGGACTAAGATGACAGGAACCGAACATGGACTAAGACTCTCCCTCACGAAACCTTTTTGAACCAACTCATCCCCTTACCTTTGTATGTCCTTGGTTTCCTTAGGATTAGCTTTATAAGCGGGTTGATTTGGCAAGGCAGCACTGAGTATGAAATTTATTTGATGTTCAATACCTCTTAAATGGAGGTAATCCATGGGGAATCTCCTGGTAAATAGGTCGTCGAACTCCTGCAATAAAGACATCACAACACTAGTAAAAGAGGGGTTAAGATCATTAGTAGAAAAACAAACATCTTTGTATATAAGTACAAGTAGTTGGTGCCTCGCAACTAGAACACTCTTAACCTCACTTTTTCCAGCAAATGCACTCACTCTCATCTTTCTCTCCTTTTTGTTCACTTTTCTACTCACTTTTTCTCTCGGCCTCATTCTTTTCTTTAACTTTTTTTCTCTCGACCTCACTCTCACTCTCCCTCTTTTTCTTTCCCTCTTGATCACAAATATGGTTTTTCTCTCTCTTTTTTTACTCATTTGCTATCCTATTCTAATTTTCATAATCTTGCAAAGGTGTGAGAGCGGTTAATATAAAAAATTGGTTATTAAATGTGAAGGAATAATGATTTTTACATCCATCATGCGAAACCTTCCTACCAAATTGCATGGTCGGCCAAGCAAGATATGACTAGCATGCATCGATGCCACATCACAAAGAACCTCATCCACATATTTTTCAATTGAAACGGAAACCAAAACTTGCTTGGTTACCTTCACTTCTCCACATTCATTCAGCCACTGTCAGGCCTAGGATGTTTCAAGGCATTCAATTTCAACTTATCCACCAACAACGTACTAGCAACATTAGTACAACACCCATATCAATAATCATAGTACATACCTTATCTCTGAAGAAGCATCTAGTGTTAAATTTTTTTCTCGTTGCTCCTCATCACCGTCATCCTTAGGTTGTATGCTTAGTGCTCTCATAGAAACTAACAAATCACCTCTAATGGTGGCATCTCATCCTCATTTGAACTATCACTTTCGATCACACCATCCTCCATCACAATCATTACAATTTTGTTTGGGCATTGAGAAGCAATATGCCCAAAGCCTTGGCACCTAAAACACTTGATATCTCATGATTTAGAAGAAGATTTAATTTTGGTTTTACCTTTAACAACAACAACTGACTCCCTTGGCTTCCTTCTTCTCTTGATTTTGTGGAGCTTTTGTGATCTTTCCGATTCGCCTTCCCTGATAAATTAGAAGACGAACCAGTGCGGAACCCCTTTGATTTGAGTTGCTTCTCCACTTTAATGGCTTTGTGCAGAAACTCTTCCATCTCCACATAATGATGAAACACTACTACAAATCTAGTTTTTCACCACATACGTAAAAAAAAGACACGACGGGACTAATTTTCTACAATGGTGGGTAAAAACCTCATCGTCTTAAAACATATTAAATATGATGGGGTGACTTTAAAATGATAGGGTGTCGAAACCCCGTCGAAGTAAATGATGGCCTTCTTTGAATTAAATGAGAGGGGGATGAAGACACCATCATATTGTATAGTAAAACCAATTAAAATGACCAGGCCTTAACTCCCAGTCATATTTGGCAAACAAAATAACTGTATACTTTACATTCACTCCTACTCTTTTCCCCATTTCATTCCATGTCTCATCCCACGTATGTGCCTTAGCCTCTTCTTCACCTCCAGCCTCATGCCTGCATCCTTGTCGTGATTGCCTGCTGACTTTCACCTCAAAGGTTCACCCTCTCTCTCTCTGCCTCTGTAGTATGATTTTGTTTTATTTCCCCCCTTGATTTTCATGTTCTAACTTTAGTATTACCCAACTCTGTTGCATATAGACCCAGTCTCCAGATGTGCATACATATGAAACTAAAAGGAAGAAAAGATGGTGGATGCTTCAAAATCAGCACATGGAGAGTCTAAATGAATACTAAAGATTAAGCACAGTAATTACACTCCTCGGTGAGTTGAATTATTATTTCCAAGCATGAATATTTCCAAGTACAGTGCTTTAATGGATGTGGTCACATGTCTCATTATATACTGGGTTTCCTTCCAGCATCAAACATTGATAGCAAGCCTGCATTAGCTGCTGCTATTTGCATCTCTCGCTATATAATGGTAGTTCATTTTTATCAATTGACTACATTGTAACCCTTTCTTTCAATTTCTTTGTCAATTTTGGTACATAACCATTCCAAAGCTTTCCATTGTTAATCATAACTTTATTAGCTTGAGCCTTAGCTTTTTGTGGCCACTGAAAAATTGATAGCAACTTTGTACCATTTACATACTTAGCTGATCATAAGAGGAAGCTTATAAAGTTGTTACTAACAATGAAATTTTTTAAAGAGACTTGTATAGGCTCTATCTTATATACAAACATGTTTGTTAAGCATGATATTTAATGGAAAATGCATGGCCTTTACCAGCTTGTATAATGAACTTTTTAAGCTTCTTTACCCATACCAAACTTCTGTATCAAAATTTTTCCAGCTCGAAAATACTTAGAGTTGTACAGGCGTGTCTGGTTTATTGATTCTGAGCATTGAACAAAGCTTGTAAGGTTTATCGTTTTATATTCTTGGAAATTAATTTCCATTTTCTAAGTGTTATTAAATATTTTTCATTCATATTCATCTTGGTTGGTGTATGCCCTGTATCCTTCTTTATGTCCACTGATTATCTATGAGCATAGTAGTTTAAAGCTATACTTTGAATTCTGAAAATGGAATTGGCAGAAAACTCAACCAGTTGATTATTGTAGTCCACTTAGCTTGTAGCAAGTACAAATTTCGGCAGTTTATGCTTGCGCCATCTATGCTACTCAAGTGTACAAGTATCCATTGAAAATGTTAGAAGTAAAGATGCTGGCCTTTTTCGTCTCTACCCTATGACTGAGTAATCAAGTACTTTTATATTGTCTATAGAGTAGCATTGCTAATCTGACGAATTGCAAGTATCTGACTAATTTTTCTTTGCATGAAGGATGATTACAATAATCGTTCTGAATACTTTGGAAGGCTTAAATTAATTGCGAGTCTGCGACTTACATGAATTTCTCCGGAAGTAGTTAGTACTTTTACATTCTAGTAAGGCATAAAACTTAATACTAAATTTCTGTATGTTTGTGAGGAAGGAAGGTGAAAAGGAATAATTTCACGGGAAGTAGTTTTAATCCCATAACGCGTCAAACACATATTGTAACAGTTGTTTACTCTAGATTAAAGGCAAATGATAGCTTACCTAAATCATAACCCAAAGGATTTAGTATTTGCATCATATTAGAAAAATTTAACCAAACGAGAGTGGTACTTTGATATTTTTACTCTCACGATTTTTTTTTGTGTTTCCTCCTTTTGGGATTAATGTATACAAAACTAGGTGATAATAGTATATACTGATTATAGATTTGCATTTTCATTGGCAAGGATAACATGATTTCTAGTGAAGAATCCCGAAGGCTAACAAGCTCGCTAAAGAATTGTTCATTTCATTACTTCAAGGACAATCATTATGTAAAATGCATCTACATTATTAGAGTTTATTTGTGGATTCGAGTTTTGAAATTTTCATTTCTAGAAGTTATTTGTATTAGAGATTTTAAAATGTGTATATGGATTTTTGAAGCTTGTGGGATGAACAGTGATATGTGTTTTTAATGGGATGGATAGATAGATTTTTTAAATGTGTGAATTTTTAAGCCAATATGTCAAGACGGTTAATTGACACTGTCTGGAAAATTTATTACGACTGTTATCTAAAATTGACAACGATTCTTCCATTCACTATCATCAGAATTATATTTTTTAGGACAGTTCTCTTATGCACCGTTGTGGAAAATGTATCTACAACGACAGTTGTATCATTTTTAACGACGGTGAATCCAAGAACTGTCGTCAAAACTTATTCTTAAGGATTGTATGAACTTTCAACGACGGTGTGTATGCCAACCATCGTGAAAAGTTACCCGTCGTAAAATATATTCATTTTTTACAACGCCTTTATATACAATGGGTGTGTACCCGTCCGTCGTCAATGATTTTTCACAATGGGGTTTACTCATCATGAAAAACCATTTCTGTAGTAGTGCAAATCCACCACATCAGTAATTTCTTTATTTAAGCCACCAATAAAGCTGGCCATGGTAGCCTCTTGGTCTTCATCAACATTTTCTCTTATCATGGCTATTTCCATCTCCTTGTAATAATCCTCCACACTCATGGATCCTTGAACTAGCTATTGGAACTTTCTTTGCAAATCTTTATAATAGTGACTATGAATAAATCTTTTATGCATCACCACTTTCATGTCCTCTCCAGTGCAAATAACGCTCTCCCCATTCCTCTTCCTATTAAGCACCATTTGATCCCACCAAGTACTCGCATAATCAACGAACTCCATTGCTGCCAATTTGACCTTATTCTCTTTCAAATAATTATAACAGTCAAACACATGTTCGACTTTTCTCTCCCACTCCAAATATAGCTCCAGATCATTCTTCCCTTGAAATATAGGGATCTTCATTTGAATTCTTCCCAGATTTCAATCCCTATTTTCTTTAATCCTCTTTCTCCTCTTAGAACTCTAACTCCCACCATCATAATATTCTTCTTCCTCTTCCTCAAACACACATCTTGTATTTGATTTAGAACCAACAGAAGATTGCATACCATCCAGTCTTGCATTCAACAACTTAAATTGATCATTAATAGGCTAAATGAACATCTTCATATCATCGATCTCTAGTGGTTCTCCATCGCTACTCATGTTGACAATTTGATAAATAAAAAGATTGTTGTTCCTCACATACCCCCTCATGTGTTTACAGTCAAATTAGATTCTTATCACTCGTTTCACTCCTGTTTTACTCTATTTTTGGCTTTTTATCAAAGATGATCTCACCACCCTTGCCTTTTACCACTCAAGCCAGCCCCCTTTATGTTCTTAACAAGATAAAAAATCAACAAATCTTAAGGAGCAATCGGTTATATGGTGGCAAATCTAAAAAAATAAAATTTTCAAAACTTAGTTGAAGAACACAGGAATGAAAACAAAACAAAATAAATTAACGTTAAGGAGCCAAAAAATCAGAAAACTTCAAAAGGAAGCAAAAGACATGCAAACGACAACACTAGAATACACAAATTGATTTGATTTTCGAGCATTTAGCTAAGTTACATCACCAATGAATTCAAATGCTCTGATACCAAATGATGAGAACCTAATCAATGAATTGCGATTAAATTAGATACCAATGATGGTTAAAGAATAGTAGGATTAATTTTAAACCAAGAAAGGATAGAGTCTTGACCCAATTCAAATTTGTTGTAGAGAACAAATGTTATAAAGATGAAATGGTATGTCGAAGATGCCACGATCAGGGATGAATGAACAAATTGATAAGTCAGGGTGAACGCATTAGGCGACCAGCCATAGGAACCCTTGAATAACGAGATAGATGTAATTCGGAAGCTAGGAACAAATCGATGTTGATCCGATTAGAACCCTATGAAAAGCTAAGTCCTTAAAACCCTAACCTTGAGACGCCAAAAGATTGATCACTCCATTGATAAGTCAAAATTTTGTATTCTACCAAGAACACAAGAACGTAAAGAAAAGCTCGCTGAATAATATTATTAATGACAAAAGTGGCATTTTTTACATCATATTTGTTTAGGGTTTAAGGTTTAGATTCTAGGATTTAGGATTAGTTTTTAGGGTTTTAGGGTTTGGGGTTTTAGGGATTAGTGTTTTAAAGTTTAGGGTTTAGGATTTTGGGTTTAGGATTTTAGAGTTTAGAGTTTTAGTGTTTAGGATTTAGGGTTTAATGTTTAGAGTTTTTAGGGTTTTAGTGTTTAGGGTTTAGGGTTTAGGTTTTTTAGGATTTCGGGTTTAGGGTTTAGGGTTAGGGGTTAAGGGTTTTGGGTTTTAGGGTTTTAGGATTTTCTAGTTTGCAAATATTATCTCATACTACTTTATCAGTCATCTTAATCTCAAGTTAGTTTTAACCATATTGATTCATCATTATTATTACTCCCCTATTTGCAAGATAAATCTTCTTTGGTTCAATATATTTATTACATATTCATCCTAGTCCCCGTGAAGATCGACACTCACTTACTACTTTATTACTTATTAATGAACGTGCATTAGCGTATACATAAATCATACAACACCCCCTAAGAATAGATCTTTCATCTATGAACTTAGGCTTTTTAGGGTTTAGGGTTTATGATTTTAGGGTTTTAGGGATAGGTTTAGGGCTTAGGGTTTAGTGTTTTGGGTTTTAAGGTTTGGGTTTTAGAGTTTAGCGTTTAGGGATTTAGGTTTTATGGTTTTAGGGTTTAGGATTTTATGGTTTATGGTTTAGGGTTTGAGGGTTTAGGGTTTACGGATTTACAGTTTTAGGGTTGAGGATTTAGGGTTAAGGATTTTAGGGTTTAGGTTTTTAGGATTTAGGGTTTAGGTTTTAACGTTTAGGGTTTAGGGTTTGAGTGTTTAGGGTTTTAGGGATTAGGATTTTGGGTTAAGGGTTTTAGGGTTTAGGGTTTAGTGTTTTAGGGTTTAGGATTTAAAGTTTAGGGTTTAGGGTATAGGGTTTAGGGTTTAGGGTTGGAACTCAAGAAATCAATCAATAATATAAAATAATGCTAAGACAAAAGTTAATTAAGGTTTAGATTGGTTATCATAACTATGTTCATTGGACTTTAGAGCTAAATGCTACTGAGATGCTATGACTGCATAACAAAGTTGATTAGGAAAAAGTAATTGATAGGGGATTTAGTTGCCAAAACTATTGAATATCTCATTGATATTAAGTTAGTTTGCAAACCACATTGATTTATCATTATTATTACTGCCCAATTTGCAAGTTCTATCTTCTTTGGTTCAATATATTTAGTATATATTCATACTAGTCCCTGTGGAGATTGACACTCACTTACTATTTTATTACTTGTTAACGATACGCGCACTAACGTATACACAAATCAGACATCACCCCCTAAGAATAGATCTTTCTTCTTTGAACTTAGGGTTTAGAGTTTTAGGATTTAGAGTTTATGGTTTTAGAGTTTGGGGTTCATTTTTAGGGTGTAGGGTTTCAGGTTTAGGGTTTATGGTTTAGTTGGAAACTAGGGTTTCGGGTTTTGGGATTTCGGGTTTTGGGTTTTAAGGTTTAGGGTTTAGGGTTTTAGGGTTTAGGGTTTTAGGGTCTACTGTTTTAGGGTTTAGGATTTTAGGGTTTAGGGTTTTAGGGTTTAGGGTTTTAGGGTTTAGGGTTTTAGGGTTGTTTAGGGTTTTAGGGTTTAGGATTTTAGGATTTTGGGTTTAAGGTTTTAAGGTTTAGGGTTTAGGGTTTCTGGGTTTAGAGTTTTGAGGATTGTGGTTTTTTGGATTTAGGGTTGTAGGTTTTAGGATTTTAGGGCTTAGGGTTTTTACAGTTTGGGGTTTAGGGTTGTTTAGGGTTTAGGGTTTAGTGGTTAGATTTTAGGGTTTTAAGGTTTAGGGTTTAAGGTTTTAGGGTTTTAGGGTTTAGGGTTTTAGGATTTAGGTTATTAGGGATTAGGGTTTTTAGGGTTTACAGTTTACAGTTTTGAGTTGTTTAGGGTTTAGGGTTTAGGTATTAGAATTTAGGGTTCAATGTTTATGGTTTTAGGGATTAGTGTTTTAAAGTTTAGGTTTTAGGGTTTTGGTTTTAGGGTCTAGCGTTTAGAGTTTAAGGTTTAGCTTTTGTAGGGCTTAGGGTTTAGGGTTTAGGGTTTAGGGTTTAGTGTTTAGTGTTTAGGGTTTTAGGGTTTTAGGGTTTAGGGTTTTTAGGGTTTAGGATTGAGGGATGTTTACGGTTTAGGGTTTTAGGGTTTGGGGTTTATGGTTTTAAGGTTTAGGATTTAAAGTTTAGTGTTTAGGGTTTTTAGGGTTTAGGGTTTAGGGTTTATGTTTTTAAGGTTTAGGGTTTATGGTTTATGGTTTTAAAGTTTTAGAGTTTTTAGGGTTTAGGCTTTAGGATTTTGGGTTTGGGCTTTAGGTTTTAGGGTTTAGCGTTTTAGGGTTTAGCGTTTTAGTGTTTAGGATATAAAGGTTTAGTGTTTTTAGGGTTTAGGGTTGTTTAGGGTTTAGGATTTTAGGGTTTTAGGATTTAGGGTTTATGGTTTTAGAGTTTTGGGTTTTAAGGATAAGTGTTTTAAGTTTAGGGTTTAGGGTTTAGGGTCTTGGCTTTAGGGTTTTAGGGTTGTAATGTTTAGGATTTAGGGTTTAGATTTTTTAGGGTTTAAGGTTTCTTATTTTGGGGTTTTAGGATTTTTAGGGTTTGGGGTTTAGGGTTTTAAGGTTTCGGGTTAATGGTTTGAGGGTCTGGTTTTATGGTTTAAGGTTGTTTAGGGTTTAGGGATTAGGTTTTAGGGTTTTAAAGTTTTGGGTTTACGGTTTGACGGTTTAGGGTTTTAGGGTTTTAGGGTTTATGGTTTTAGGTTTTAGGATATTAGGGTTTAGGGTTTTTAGGGTTTACAGTTTTAGGGTTTTTGGTTGTTTAGGGTTTAGAGTTTTATGTTTAAGGATTTAGGGTTTAGTGTTTATGGTTTTAGCGTTTAGGGTTTTAGGGATTAATGTTTTAAAGTTTAGGGTTTAGGGTTTAGGGTTAAAGGTTTAGAATTTAGGGTTTAGGGTTTAGAGTTTTAGTGTTTAGGATTTAGGGCTTAATGTTTAGTGTTTTTAGGGTTTAGGGTTTAGGGTTCAAGGTTTAGGTTTTTAGGGTTTAAGGTTTCAGGTTTTAGGGTTTTAGGGTTATTAGGGTTTTAGGGTTTTTAGGGTATAGGATTATGAGTTTTGGGTTTTAAGATTTTAGGGTTTGCTACTTTGCAAATATTATCTCTTACTACTTTATTAGTCATCTTAATCTCAAGTTAGTTTTAACCATATTAATTCATCATTATTATTACTGCCCTATTTGCAAGTTAAATCTGATTTGGTTTAATATATTTATTACATATTCATTCTAGTCCCTTTGGAATTCAATACTCACTTACTACTTTATTACTTGTTAATGATACGTGCACTTTAGAGTTTTTAAGGTTTAGGGTTGAGGATTTAGGGTATATGTTGCATAGACATATGAGCTCACCTTGTAAACCTTTTGGCTGGAACTCTAGATATCAATCAATAATCTTAAATTATGCTTAGACATAAGTTAATTAATGTTTAGATTGGTAATCGTAGATTCATTCATTTGGCTTTAGGGCTAAGGTTATTGCTACTGAGATGCTATGACTGTAGAACAAAGCTGATTAAGATAAAGTAATTGATAGAGGATTTATCCATTGTAGTTGCCAAAACCATTGATTATCTCATTGATATTAAGTTAGTTTGCAAACCATATTGATTCATCATTATTATTACTGCCCTATTTACAAGTGAAATCTTCTTTGGTTCAATATATTTATTACATATTCATACTAATCCCTTTGGAGATTGACACTCACCTATTACTTTATTACTTGTTAACGATACATGCACTAGCGTATATACAAATCATACAACACCCCCTAAGAATAGATCTTTCTTCCTTGAACTTAGGGTTTACGGTTTATGGTTTAGGGTTTTGCATTTATGTGTAGGGTTTAGAGTTTAAGGTTTAGGTTTTAGGATTTAGTGTTTAGGGTTTTAGGGTTTTGGGTCTAGGGTTTTAAGGTTTACGATTCAGGGTTTGGGGGTTTGGGGTTTGAAGATTTTTAGGTTTATAGTTTCAGAGTTCAGGATTTTAGGGTTTAGGGTTTAGCTTTAGGGTTTTAAGGTTTAGGGTTTAGGGTTTGAGGGTTTAGGGTTTGGGGGTTTAGGGTTTTAGGTTTTTAGGGTTTAGGATTTTAGGGTTTAGGGTTTTAGGGTTTTTGGTTTTTGGGGTTTAGTGGTTTGGGTTGTTTAGGGTTTAAGGTTAGGTTTTAGGATTTAGTGTTTAGGATTTTAGGGTTTAGGGTTTTAGGGATTAGTGTTTTAAAGTTTAGGGTTTTGGGGTTTGGGTTTAGGGTTTTAAGGTTTAGTGTTTAGAGTTTTTAGGATTTCAGGGTTTAGGGTTCAAGGTTTAGGTTTTTTAGGGTTTAAGGTTTAGGGTTTAGGGTTTTAGCACTTTGCAAATATGATCTTATACTACTTTATTAGTCATCTTAATCTCAAGTTAATTTTAACCATATTGATTCATCATTATTATGACTGCCCTATTTGCAAGTTAAATCTTTTTTGGTTCAATATATTTATTACATATTCATACTAGTCCCCGTGAAGATCGACACTCACTTACTACTTTATTACTTGTTAACGAATGTGCACCAGCGTATACATAAATCATACAACACCGCCTAAGACTAGATCTTTCTTCTTTGAACTTAGGCTTTTTAAGGTTTATAGTTTATGGGGGATAGGTTTAGGGTTTAGGATTTAGGGTTTAGGGTTTAGTGTTTTGGGTTTTAGGGTTTGGGTTTTAGGGTTTGGTGTTTTAGGGTTTTAGGGTTTAGGATTTTAGGGTTTATGGTTTAAGGTTTGAAGGTTTAGGATTTAGGGTTTTATGGTTTTAAGGTTTAGGATTTTAGGATTTAGGGTTTTATGGTTTTAAGGCTTAGGATTTTAGGATTTATGGCTTTAGGGTTTAGGATTTAGGGTATATGGTTTAGGGTATAGGGTTTTACGATCTTAGGGTTTAGGGTCTTAAGGTTAAGGATTTTAAGGTTTAGGATTTTTAGGATTTAGGGTTGTTTAGGGTTTATGGTTTCGGCTTTATGGTTTAGGGTTTAGGGTTTTAGTGTTTAGGTTCTAGGGTTTAGTGTTTTAATGTTTAGGATTTAGGCTTAGAGTTTAGGGTTTTAGGGTTTATGGTTTAGGGTTTTATGGTTTAGGATTAAAAGTTTAGTGTTTAGGGTATAGGGTTTAAGGTTTAGGGTTTAGGATTTAGGGTTTAAAGTTAAATAATCTGAAACTATGCTGGAACTGAAGTAATCAATCAGTAATCTGAAATTATGATTAGACATAACTTAATGAAGGTTTAGATTGGTAATCATAACTAGGTTCATTAGGCTTTAGAGCTAAGGTTATGCTACTGAAATGCTATGACTGTATAACAAAGCTGATTAAGAAAAAGTAATTGATAGGGAATTTATCCATTCTAATCGCCCAAACCATTGAATATCTCATTGATATTAAGTTAGTTTACAAACCACATTGATTCATCATTATTAGTACTGACCTATTTCTAAGTTAAATATTCTTTTGTTCAATATATTTGTTACATATTCATACTAGTCCTTGTGGAGATTGATACTCACTTACTACTTTACTACTTGTCAACAATACGTGCACTAGCGTATACATAAATCATACATCACCACCTAAGAATAGATCTTTCTTCTTTGAACTTAGGGTTTAGGGTTTTATTGTTTGGGGTTTATTTTTAGGGTGTAGGCTTTAGTTAGATTTTAGGGTTTCCTGTTTTAGGGTTTGGGGTCTAGGGCTTTAAGATTTAGGGGTTATGGTTTAGCTTTTAGTGTTTAGGGTTTAGGGTTTAGGGTATACTGTTTGGGGTTTTTTGTTTGG
The DNA here is from genome assembly GCA_003255025.1 of Datisca glomerata. Taxonomy (NCBI): domain Eukaryota; kingdom Viridiplantae; phylum Streptophyta; class Magnoliopsida; order Cucurbitales; family Datiscaceae; genus Datisca; species Datisca glomerata. Next base: position 712,128 of record QANY01001419.1, on the reverse strand, counting down.
GGTTTTGGGTTTTAGGGGTTAGGGTTTAGGGTTTGGAGGTTTGGATTTTAGGGTTTAGATTTTTAGGGTTTAGGGTTTAGAATTTTAGGGTTTTTAAGGTTTAGGGTTTTAGGATTTAGAGTTTAGGGTTTAGAGTTTATGGTTTTAGGGGTTAGGGTTTAGAGTTTAGGGTTTAGGGTTTTAGGGTTTGGGATTTTAGGGTTTGGGATTTAGGGTTTTCAATTTTAGTGTTAGGGTTTGAGGGTTTAGGGTTTTAGAGTTTAGTGTTTAGGGTTTTAGGGTTTAGGATTTTAAGGTTTAGGATTTTAGGGTTTAGTGTTTAGGGTTGTTTAGGATTTAGCGGTTAGGTTTTAGGGTTTTAAGGTTTAGGGTTTAGGGTTTGACGGTTTGGGGTTTTAGGGTTTAGGATATTAGAGTTTAGGGTTTGTAGGGTTTACAGTTTTAGGGTTTTGGGTTATTTAGGGTTTAGGTTTCAGGATTTTGCTTTTAGTGTTTATGGTTTTAACATTTAGGGTTTAGGGATTAGTTTTTTAAAGTTTAGGATTTAGGATTTTAAGGTTTAGGGTTTAGGGGTTAAGGTTTTTGGGTTTGGGGTTTAGGGTTTACGGTTTAAGGGTTTGGGGTTTAGGGTTTTAAGGTTTGGGGTTTAGGGTTTTAATATTTAAGATTTAAAGTTTATTGTTTAGGGTTTCTAGAGTTTAGGGTTTATAGTTTGTGGTTTTTAGGGTTTAGGGTTTAGAGTTTACGGTTTATGGTTTTAGGGTTTTAGAGTTTTTAGGGTTTAGGCTTTAAGATTTTGGGTTTAGGATTTAGCGTTTAGGGTTTAGGATTTTAGCCTTTAGGATTTTAGGGTTTAGGGTTGTTTAGAGTTTAGGATTTAGGGTTTAGGTGTTTAGGGTTTTAGGGTTTAGGGTTTTAGGTTTTAGGGTTTAGGGTTTAGGGTTGTTTAGGGATTAGGAGTTAGGTTTTAGGGTTTTATGGTTTAAGGTGTAAGGTTTGATGGTTTAGGGTTTTAAGGTTTAGGGTTTTAGGGTTTAGGATATTAGGGTGTAGGGTTTTAGGGTTTACAGTTATAGGGTTTAGGGTTGTTTAGGGTTTAGGATTTAGGATTTAGGATTTAGGGTTGAGTGTTTTTGGTTTTAGCGTTTAGGTTTTTCGGGATTAGTGTTTTAAAGTTTAGAGTTTAGGGTTTAGGATTTTGGGTTCAGGGTTTTATGGTATAGTGTGTTTAAGATTTAGTGTTTAGTGTTTAGAGGTTTTAGGGTTTAAGGTTTAGGGTTTAGGGTTTCGAGTTTTAAGGTTCTAGGGTTTTTAGGGTTTACGATTAAGAGTTTATGATTTTGGGTTTGTTACTTTACAAATATTATCTCTTACTACTTTATTGGTGTCTTAATCTCAAGTTTGTTTTAAACCATAAAAATGAAATAAACTAAAAAATAAGTCTAAATCATATGTGAGCCGAAAGTACAAGACACAACTAAACAACATAAAATAAAACCTTATTTAAGCTCAAAACCCTCAAAACACATAAAATGCAAATTGGGCCTCATGTCATGGATTCCAATCTTTGTTCTTCCAAATCCAAGCCTTGCACATGAAGATAAATGACTATCCTTTGGGGTTTAGGGTTTTAAGGTTTGGGGTTTAGGGTTTTAATGTTTAAGATCTAAAGGTTATTGTTTAGGGTTTCTAGAGTTTAGGGTTTAGGGTTTATGGTTTTTAGGATTTAGGATTTAGGGCTTATGGTTTATGGTTTTAGGGTTTAGAGTTTTTAGGGTTTAGGTTTTAGGGTTTTGGGTTTAGGATTTAGCGTTCAGGGTTTAGGGTTTTAGCCTTTAGGATTTTAGGGTTTAGGGTTTAGGGTTGAGAGTTTAGGATTTAGGGTTTAGGTGTTTAGGGTTTTAGGGTTTAGGGTTTAGGGTTTAAGATTTTAGGTTTTGAGGTTTAGGGTTTTAGGTTAGGGTTTAGGGTTTTAGGTTTTAGGGTTTAGGTTTCGGGTGTGAGGGTTTGGGGTTTTAGGTTTTAGGGTTTAGGCTTTAGGGTTGTTTAGGGATTAGGGGTTAGGTTTTAGGGTTTTATGGTTTAAGGTGTAAGGTTTGATGGTTTAGGGTTTTAAGGTTTAGGGTTTTAGGGTTTAGGATATTAGGGTGTAGGGTTTTTAGGGTTTACAGTTTTAGGGTTTTGGGTTGTTTAGGGTTTAGGGTTTAGGATTTAGGATTTAGGGTTGAGTGTTTTTGGTTTTAGCGTTTAGGTTTTTCGGGATTAGTGTTTTAAAGTTTAGAGTTTAGGGTTTAGGATTTTGGGTTCAGGGTTTTATGGTATAGTGTGTTTAAGATTTAGTGTTTAGTGTTTAGAGGTTTTAGGGTTTAAGGTTTAGGGTTTAGGGTTTCGAGTTTTAAGGTTCTAGGGTTTTTAGGGTTTACGATTAAGAGTTTATGATTTTGGGTTTGTTACTTTACAAATATTATCTCTTACTACTTTATTGGTGTCTTAATCTCAAGTTTGTTTTAAACCATAAAAATGAAATAAACTAAAAAATAAGTCTAAATCATATGTGAGCCGAAAGTACAAGACACAACTAAACAACATAAAATAAAACCTTATTTAAGCTCAAAACCCTTAAAACACATAAAATGCAAATTGGGCCTCATGTCATGGATTCCAATCTTTGTTCTTCCAAATCCAAGCCTTGCACATGAAGATAAATGACTATCCTTTGGGGTTTAGGGTTTTAAGGTTTGGGGTTTAGGGTTTTAAGGTTTAGGGTTTAGGGTTTTAATGTTTAAGATTTAAAGGTTATTGTTTAGGGTTTCTAGAGTTTAGGGTTTAGGGTTTATGGTTTTTAGGGTTTAGGATTTAGGGCTTATGGTTTATGGTTTTAGGGTTTTAGAGTTTTTAGGGTTTAGGCTTTAGGGTTTTGGGTTTAGGATTTAGCGTTCAGGGTTTAGGGTTTTAGCCTTTAGGATTTTAGGGTTTAGGGTTTAGGGTTGTTTAGAGTTTAGGATTTAGGGTTTAGGTGTTTAGGGTTTTAGGGTTTAGGGTTTAGGGTTTAAAGTTTTAGGGTTTAGGATTTTAGGTTTTAGGGTTTAGGGTTTCGGGTTTGAGGGTTTGGGGTTTTAGGTTTTAGGGTTTAGGCTTTAGGGTTGTTTAGGGATTAGGGGTTAGGTTTTAGAGTTTTATGGTTTAAGGTGTAATGTTTGATGGTCTAGGGTTTTAAGGTTTAGGGTTTTAGGGTTTAGGATATTAGGGTGTAGGGTTTTTAGGGTTTACAGTTTTAGGGTTTTGGGTTGTTTAGGGTTTAGGGTTTAGGATTTAGGATTTAGGGTTGAGTGTTTTTGGTTTTAGCGTTTAGGTTTTTCGGGATTAGTGTTTTAAAGTTTAAAGTTTAGGGTTTAGGATTTTGGGTTCAGGGTTTTATGGTATAGTGTGTTTAAGATTTATTGTTTAGTGTTTAGAGGTTTTAGGGTTTAAGGTTTAGGGTTTAGGATTAAGAGTTTATGATTTTGGGTTTGTTACTTTACAAATATTATCTCTTGCTACTTTATTGGTGTCTTAATCTCAAGTTTTTTTTAAACCATAAAAATGAAATAAACATAGAAAATAAAATAAACTAAAAAATAAGTCTACATCATATGTGAGCCGAAAGTACAAGACTCAACTAAACAACATAAAATAAAACCTTATTTAAGCTCAAAACCCTTAAAACACATAAAATGCAAATTGGGCCTCATGTCATGGATTCTAATCTTTGTTCTTCCAAATCCAAGCGTTGCACATGAAGATAAACGATTATGCTTGGTGATGCTTTGAAATATTGTATAACAGCCTCTTTGTCATGCACTTCGACGATTTCACCTTGTAAAGCCTCTTTCATCCTCTTTGTTCTCACCCGAGTCATTGGACCACCAATTACTTGTAATGGATCTTGCTAGTATTTTGAAATAGCACCTCGATCTCCATTATTCCGTACCTCTTTGAAAGGATTCGCCCTCGAAGTTAAATCAGCCACATTAGAAGTTGCACTAACATTATCATAGTTTCTTGATAAATCTAGCTTGTAGGAATTTTCATTGATTCGTTCCAAGACTTGAAAAGGTCCATCTCCTCTAGGTTGCAATTTTGATTTCATTTGTGTAGGAAACCTCTCCTTATCCATGTGCACCCAAACCCAATTTCCATGTTGAAAAACAACGTGTAAACACCCCTTATTGGCTTGTTTAGCATATTGCTCATTCTTCCACTCAATGTTAGCATGAACCTTGGTATGTAAATCTTTCACAAAATCTCCCCTTTTTTTATCATCAAGATTAGCGTGCTCAAATAGTAGGCAAAGGTAAAATATCCAGTGGAGTTAAATGATTAGAACCATAAACAATTTGAAAGGTGAAAATGAAGTAGTAGAATGAACATATCTGTTATATACAAACTCAATGTGTGGCAAACACTTATCCCATTGTTTTAAATTCATTTGTATGATAGCATGCAACGAAGTACTGAGTGTCCTATTAACCACTTCAGTTTGTCCATCCGTTTGAGAATGTGCAACAGTAGGAAAACAAGAGTTTAGTTCTTAATTTACTCCACAAAGTGTGCCAAAAATGACTTAAGAACTTAACATCTCTATCACTAACAACTGTCATAGGCAAACCATACAATCGAAAACTTCTTTAAAGAGCAAGTCAACAATATGTATTGCATCATTAGTTTTAGAACATGCAATGAAATGAGCCATTTAACTAAACAACAACAACAAATGTGTTATCCTTACGACTTTGAGACCTTGGCAATCCTAAAATAAAATTCATAGAAATATCAATCTATGGTTGGTTAGGCTTTCTCATGGAGGATATTTAGGAAATAAGATTGTAGAGAACTGCCAGCTTCATTTATTAAATCTCAACAGCACATTTGTACCTATGTGACAAATTGTACGTCGCTACAATGCCATTGAAGATTGTTTTTCAAAATTCTTTACGGAATGATATTCGAGCTTCTAGAATAAAGTTATGGTATAAATGTTCCCTATTCATTCCATTAAGATATTATATATGGTGTTGTTCAACATTTTTCTTGCAGATATTTGCGTACGAGAAAAAAACAAATGGGAGAAACCCTAGCAAGAGCTCGATAGGAAATTAAGGGCCCTTGAGCTTTGTTTAGCTTATGTCCTTAGGAGTGTCTACTAACATCGATCTCAGAAGGAAACATGCCCATCAGCTCACTAAGAGCTTATGTCCATGGAAGCTTTTACTTTCTAAAGGAAATGGAAACGGGCCCCTGAGCTCCCCATGAGCTTTTGTCCTTAAAAGCTTTTACTTTCTAAAGGAAATGGGAACGAGCCCCTGAGTTCACTAAGAGCTTATGTCCATAAGTTTTCTGTTTTCTAAAGGAAATGGAAATAGGCCCCTAAGCTCACTGAGAGTTTAAGCCCATGAGGAATGATTTTTGCAGCACTACCCTCTAAAGAAAACCAAAAAGGAAGGAAGTTCTGAAAGGAAAACCAAAAAGGAAGAAGTCTGAAAAGAAAGAAACCAAAAGCAAGAAATCTAAAGGGAAGGGTGAATTATAAAGGAAGAAGGTCTCAAGACGTCAGAATCTTGGAAAGAATATTCAACATTTAGAAAAAAACTAAAAAGGAGAAAGGAAGAAATATGAAAGCAAGGAAAAGAAAGAAAACAAAGTGAGAAGCAAATGAAGCTTCAAAAGAAATTTAAAAAAGGGAACCAGATGGAAATTGTGAGGTCAAATGATCAGTGGCTGTGTTGGCTTCATCTAAGAAAATCGAAAAGAAGAAAGAAAGAAATACGAAAAGTGGAGAAAGGAAAAAGTGAAACTGATGAAAGAGGAAATGTGAAATGAAAAGAGAAAGAAAGGAAAGGAAAGTGAAAAGAAAGACAAAGTACCAAGCAAAGTAAGATGAAAGAATAGACAAAATTTGCTAAGTCTTGAAGAAGAGAAAATTACAAAAACATACAAAAGACTACGGTTGTATCATCAATCTCATAAGGGTTGACAGTAGCATCCTCCAACAAGGATATTAATAGCAGCCTATCAAATAGCAGCATGAAAAACTGTGTCACATGTTCTCAAGAAATACTTGTAAACGAAAATGCTCAAATCAAGACATCTCAATACCAAGGTGAAACTGAGCGAGAAACAATCACGTTGGTATGATAAAACTTGAACAAAAAGCAATCGTACAAATAGGGTCATGATTTTGAACCTAAGTTCTTGAAAACGGGCAGTTTGTAAGTACCACTCAAAGCAAAAATGGAATCATGATTCTTCATTTGAACTTGAGCCCTTAGCAAAGGAAAGGGGAGAAACACTATCAATAAACTCGTAGCGAAGGAAACGGGAGAAACTCTATCAATAAATGCTGAACATCAAACTCAAACTCTTGTGATGCAATTATGAAATGGTGCAATCACTCCTTACTCATTTAAATAAATTAGCATATTATTCTTGTATAACATTCTTGTCACAGATCTCAACGTACGAGAGAAGGAAAAGAAAAATAAAGAAAACGGAAAATTTTTTATCAATGAGCCAATGAACCCACAATGAAAGAAATGGAAATGCATATTAGCAAATGAAGGGGAAATCATCATCACACTACAACACATGGGCGCGGGGCAATTTTTCTCCAAATTAAAACCCTCGCCTATTGAAATTTAAGTACATTATTTGTACTCTTAGGTATCTCTCTCTAAGCTTCACATTATTCAGAAACTCTCTTCTCTCTCTCTCTCTCTCTCTCTCTCTCTCTCTCTCTCTCTCTCTCTCTCTCTCTAAAGAGGCATCTCATTATTATGTGATTCTTCTAGTAACAGATCTTCAAGATCTAACAGTTTTCCAAAACCATTGCAAAGGTCCTCCATAATGCCGAACAAGGAGCATGAATCAAGAAAGATTCAAGAAACCAAACAGATTGAAATTAGAACAGAGGAGAGAACAGATAGAGGAGAGAATAAAGGAAAAAGAGAAAATAGAGAAAGAGAGTGAAGAAAAAGAAAGAAGAAACAAAGGAAGGAATAGAGAAAACAAAGGAAAGACCACCTCTGTAAGAAATTGAGAGAAAAAACTAAAGGAAAAACAAAAGCAAAGAAGCCCGTGAATAGAAGAAACGAAGAAATGAAGAGGAAGAGCGAAGAAAGGAAGAGGAAGAACGAAGAAAGGTAGAGAAGAACAAAAGCTAAAGATGAAGAACGAAGAAAGGGGCGATTAACACTTCTTGGAGAAGGCTAGAGGCGATATTTTTCCAATGATGTATTAGCAAGTTATTTGAGGTGAGTTTCCTGTTGAATTTAAGTTTTTTAAGGTCGGGACTGAACCATTTTCCCTTGCCATATAATATGATGCTTTTGTTCTGAAGAATTTTTTTAGAGTTATGCTACTTTGTTGTCCTAATCTTCGGTTAGGATGGCTGACTTCTTAAACTTTACAGATTTGACTTCTTCAAGCAGAGGAGATTCTAAGCCGAGTTTCAGGTTCTGGAGAAAGAAAAAGTGAAGAGGCAGTAGCAGCAGCAGTTTTCTTCCAAACATGTGCGCTGCTGTTGAAGTTGCAGAAAGCAACAGAGTGAATGGAATTCCTAGGTTCAATTATAGGATTCTCAAAAATGATTTCTATAACTTTCATGTGTAGATTTTTTTTGTTTAATAAGTTGTCCATGTCAACCAGCAGTCTTCAAAGGTATTCAATTTTTTTGCTTTGACTTTTTCATATCAAGTCGACAGAGATGAGCTTAAACAACCATTACAAATAGGCAGCTATTTTTGATAATTTTTGTCTGTCTGATCACAAACCCAGTTTGGTTTTTTATTAGAAAATCAACGTGTTGGCAATTAATTGTCTGTCTGCTATTTCAGAGCCACCTTTTCTCTAGAGATGAGATATGATTTCTTGACGTTTTCATTGAGGTGATTGAGGCCTCTGAATAAAGTAATCAAACCATTGGAGAAACCAAGGATTCTGTTAATTTAGCTGAGGCCGAAAAGTAAAACCATCCATCACTGGATGCTTCACATAATTTCTTCATTGTTATGTATCTACTGAACCAGTTAATGTCATTTATCTTAATTAACGGACTATGGTCATTGATGGTGTGCAGGGAACTCTAGTGGAATCTCATAAGGCTATGGACAAAGTTTCATGTACTTCTTCTTTCGGCCAGGATGGCGATGTATGTCAGCAATTACATATATATTTTTCCTTGAATAGGTAAGCTGCTTATTCCTTTAAATTTCAGCCAAAAATAACCGCCTCCTGGGCATTGACAAATGTTTGTGATTCTATCTGTTACTGCATAAATGAGTTTCTCTTAAAACAGTCTATGGTTAGGCTTACAAAAGCACACCTTTTAGAAATATTTTCATTTTCTATAAATCGTGTATTGTTGCATTCAGACTTTTCTAATTATTATTACTTTTTGTCATATATTCAAATGCAAATTCTCATATATGGCAGGGCTGGAGCTCATTAATTTCATAATCTATGTGACTCCTCACCTAGGTTCAAGAGGGAATAAACAGGTGAAGCACTTACAAAACATTATCTTATATTTCTGGTTATGGAGGTTATCTTTTCTGATTATGTGTCCCAGTTATTCAGGACTACGATATTTTTTATCCCTATGGTTTCGACATCATGACCACATACCGGTTTGGTCCTATGGTTAGGCCTTTGGTTGAACAAGCTGTGACTATTTTTTGTTATTGATAAATTTATGTGTGGTGTAGGGCTCATTTTGTTGTTTATTTGTCTTGAGGTTTAGATAGTTTTCAGGCTAGGTGCTGCCAAATTTTGGGCTGAACGACGGCTCTTTGTTGGCCATTCTTTTCCTATTTTTCTCTTGCCTTCTTAGGCTTTCTTTTGACATTTTCTTGTGCGGTAAATAGATTGGTTATTTTATTTAAGATAAGTGCAAAATATAATCATAAAGAGATATCTTAATAGTTGATGTTTTAATTGATAGAGCTACAAAAGAGTATCACGGAGGAGCATGGAATTTTGTCCCGTTGTAAGTACTTCTTTTTCTAACTACTATTGGTTGATATTTTGGTGGACATTATTAAAATTAGGTTGATTTGAGTTTGATTATTGGCTGCATTGGTGGTGTTAATTGAGATTGGAAGAAAAATGGTAGTCGTGATTATAGGTATGATGATGAAAAATGGTGTTGGAGATTGAAATGCCGGGGGGAATGTGCTAGCCTTGTGCATTATAATGTTGGATTTGCATTTGTGTTCTTGCATTTGTGTTGGATTTGTTTACGCTGGTGAGTTTGGATTTTGAATATTATATTATTCTTCTTATTGTTTATCATGCTTCTGTTTTAATTATTCTTATTTTTAAATAAGAAACTCAATGGCATATTGGTCATGCTATAGAAGGATCCAAAGTTGCTTCCTTCTAAGTTGTGTTTCCTTCTTGGGTAAAGACGGATGGCTCATAAGAAAGGAAACATGAAAAAATAGACGCAAATTTCTAGATTTGTAATTTTAATTAGGGTAGTGTATTGAAATGTTGGGGGTGCTAGAAATGTGGATTAAAATGTTGGATTTGTATTTTTGTTCTTGTGTTTGTGTTGGATTTACTTATGTTGTTTTTCTAACTTGCTATTATATATGCATTTCAAGGATAGAATATAGATGCATGAAAAATATGTATTTCAAGAGATAGGGTTTTGCAATCTAGATTACAATCTTATAGATCAACATGTCTAAATATTGGAAAGCCTTTTATAAAGATAAATATATGTTTATAAGTGGATATTGAAGTATAACAATTATTTTTTTAATATAGGTCCACAGAAAACACAACAAACACATAATAATTCAGGTGGTGCGTGGTTCCACATAGTGATGGGGAATATGATTCCAACAAGAAGACATGGAAGTTCTTTAATGAAAACTTTGTCTTGTATTTGTGATATTTGGTACAACTCAAAATATTTGTAATATGTGATATGAACACCTTGGAATGCTTTTTTGTAGGTTTTTTTTAACATGTGATATTGTATTTGATATGGATCTTTATTAATAAATCTTTTAATTAAATATTTTAAATTAGTGATTTAATTGATGATCTTTATATTATTTGTTTGATATATTAGTGTAAATTATTTACAGCTTTTAAAACTCTATAAGAGAATATAATAACCTAAAGAAGCACAATAGACAAATGCAATTATGATATTGTTATACATACAATAGAATTTCTTAAAAGCTATAGAAAGCGTCTCATTGCTCTTGGTAACCCTTCTATAGCGTTTAAAAAATGCTTAGAAAAGTTACAATAGCATTTTTTAAATGCTATATAAAGTCTCACATTGTTGTTACGCTTATAATAGCGTTTATAAAATGCTATCATAGTGTTTTCATAGCATTTTTTGTAACGCTATGTTTGTCAACGTTATTAAAATTTCAACCCTACAAAGCGTTTAAAAAACGCTATCATAAGCACTTTTAATAGTGTTTAAAAAATGCTATTGTAACCTTTTGATAGCATTTTATAAAAGCTATAAAAAATCATCAAGTGCAATGGGACGCTTTCTATAGCATTTAAAAATGCTATTGAAAGGTTACAATAGCATTTTAAACGCTATTGAAAGGTTACAATAGCGGTTTTTAAACGCTATTGAAAGGTTACAATAGCATTTTAAACGCTATTGAAAGGTTACAATAACGTTTTTTAAACGCTATTGAAAGGTTACAATAACGTTTTTAAACGTTATTGTAGGGTCGCAGTTTTAATAACGTTAGAAACCATAGCGTTACGAAAAACGCTATGAAAACCCTATGAGAACGTTTTTTTTGCCACTATAATAGGGTTTTTTGTTCAAGTGTCAGTAACAAGCTGACAAATATGTTACTCGACAATCGTGTTAAATTTTATCATGCTTTGATGTAATTATAGAAATTACATGTATCCTGTTTAGGTCATTTGTTTTGATAAAATTCATAGTTTAACCCTATTATGGATAACATGAAGTGTTGTAAATAGTATTCAAACTAATTTGATGTATGTATTGCATGAGGAATGAATTTTTGAATTTTCAATTCTAAATTTTGAATTGAGCTTTTCTAAAGTTATAAAAAATCTCTTAACGGTTGATGAGCAAAATATAAACTTTGATAGGCGTATATTTTGGAGACTAGTTCTTTTAGATTATCAAGTTTTAGAGAGTCTTTATGAAAATCCATCTCCACCTATGTTGTGCCCTTCCTCCTAAAGCATTCTGGCATCTGTTATTTCTGGTCTCAACCTCTGAAGCAAAGTTGGACAAGGGGGAAAGAGATGGAATTGGTAGGGAACCATAGCCAAGTGGCTAAGGCATAAGTCTATAAATCTTCTATTCATCGGTTCAAATCCAACCGGTTCCTACAGCGCCGGGCCAATCCAGCCATCATTTTTCTACATGGTTAGTGGATAGAATGGGGGCCTCCGCTTGCCCCTTCGTATTAGTGGCTTAGACTGCCTTAGTTTCCCTTCTTTACCTTCTTTCTTTCCTTATTAGGAGTCTTCTTCTTTATGTCTATAGTTTCTTTTCACTTTCTTTAACAGCTATCCTTGCTTCAGCCTTCGTCTTTCGGCTTTAGGACTCACTCCGTCTTCTTTAAGAAAGAGGTATTCAGTGATTGACTCTTTCCGTCTTTAGTTTAGGTTCATTACGGCAGTTCTTAGCTGTATGCAAACTGCAGGAAAAAAACTATGAACAAACGATGAAAATGGAGATGTCCTGACCACGAGAATAGGAAATGTTGAGAACGGGAAATGTTGTGGTAATGGGAACAGGAAACGTTGTGGTAACGGGAATGGGAAACATTGAGAACGGGAAACATTGTGGCAATGGAAATGAGAAACGTTGAGAACGGGAAACATTGTGGCAATGGGAATGGGAAACGTTATGGCAACAACAATGGAAACGTCTTGGCAACGAGAATGAAAATAGCAACGAATACGACACTTGAAACGGAAAAAAATTGGAAGCCGAACGGGAAGTGAAAAAGGGAAAATAAGATATGAACTTAAATGATGACTCGCAGAGTAATTTCACAAACTGAAACGAAGAATGAAGGTGCATGAAGGGAAAGCGAAAAAATGACTGACGAGGAGCGGCCAACGAAATTAAGAACTTGAAAACGACATGGTCTTTTACGTACAAACCACTACATAACAATTAGAGTCGGCTTTTAAACAGTACTGAATGAAAATGTTATACATAGAAAATCTTACATCGTTTAAAAGATACCGAAACTAGCTTCCTGAAGAATTTTACGGAACTAAATTTGAAGCTTCGGGACAAAAGTAATGGCAGTTTCATACAAACTGTTCGGAAAGAAGATAATACAGAGCTATCAACTTCATAAATTAAACTGTAATAACTGGGGCCGATGGCATTGTGAATCATAAACCATCAGAAAGAGATGAAAGTCTACTTTTTAGAGAATTTTACAGAATTCAATTTGAAGCTCCCGATCAAAAGTTATGATGATTTTTGTAAAAGTTATTCTAGAAAGTAGAATCTGTATAACGGTCAACTTCGGAAATTAAACTGAATTTACTAGAAATTAATTACATGGAAAATCTTATATCATTGGAAATATACAGAAGTCTACTTCTCAGGAACTTTTATGGAATTTGGTTCGGAGATCCTAATCAAAAGTTATTAAAATTCTCGTGGAGGATATTTAGGAAAGACGACTGTAAAAAACTGTCAGCTTCATTTATTAAATTTCACCAACACATTTACACTTATGTGACAAATCGTACATCGTTACAAAGCTGTGGAAGACAGTTTTTCAAAATTCTTTACGGAATAAGATTCGAGCTCCTAGAAGAAAGTAATGGTATAATCATTATCTATTCATTCTATTAAGATATTATATATGGTGTTATTCAATATTCTTGTCACAGATATTTATGTACGAGAAAAAGAATAAGAAAAGCAAACTGGAGAAACTCTAGCAAGAGCCTGGCAGGAAATTTAGGGCTCCTGAGCTTTGCGAAAAGCTTATGTCCTTAGGAGTATCTACGGCTATTGATCTCAGAAGAAAACGGACCCGTGAGATCACTAAGAGCTTATGTCCATGGAAGCTTTTGCTTTCTAAAGGAAATGAAAACGGGCTCCTGAGCTCGTCAAGAACATATCCATGAAAGCTTTTGATTTCTAAAGGATATGGAAATGGGCCACTAAGCTCACCAAGAGCTTATGTCCATGACAACTTCAACTTTTAAAGGAAATGGAAACAGACCCCTCCTAAGCTCACTAAGAGCTTAAATCCATGAGAAATTGTGTCTGTAGCACTACCCTATAAAGGGAATAAAAAAGGAAGGAAGTTCTCAAAAGGAAAACCAAAAAGAAAGAAGTCTGGAAAGAAGAAACCAAAAGTAAGAAATCTAAAAAGAAGGGAGAATTACAAAGAAAGAAGGTCTCAAGATGTCAGAATCTTGGAAAGAATATTCAACACCTAGAAAAAACTAAAAAGGTGAAAGGAATAAATATAAAAGCAAGGAAAAGAAAGAAACCAAGGAAAACAAAGTGAGAAACAAATGAAGCTTCAAAAGAAATTCCAAAAAGGAACCAGATAAGAATTGTGAGGTCAAACGATCAGTGGTTGCCTTGGCTTCATCTAAGGAAATTGAAAAGAAGAAATGAAGAAATATGAAAAGTGAAGAATGTGAAAGTGGAGAAAGGAAAAAGTGAAAATGATGAAAGACGAAGTGGAAAATGAAAAAGAAGGAAAGGAAAGGAAAGTGAACAAAGAAAGACAAAGTGAGAAGCAAAGTAAGATGAAATAATGGACGAAATTTACTAAATCTTGAAGAAGAGAAAATTAAAAAAACATACAAAATACTACGTTTGTATCAGCAACGTCGTAAGGGTTGACAGTTGCATCCTCCAATAGGGAGATTAATAACAGCCTATCAAATAGCAGCATGAAAAACTGTCACATGTTCCCAAGAAATACTTGTAAACGGATATGCTCAAATCAAGACATCTCAAAACCAAGGTGAAACTGAGCGAGAAACAATCACGTTAGTATGATAAAACTTGAGTAAAAAGTAAGCTTACAAACAGGGGTCGTGGTTTTGAACCTTAGTCCTTGAAAATGGGCAGTTCGTAACTCCTACTCAAAATGAAAATGGGGCCATGTTTCTTCATTTAAACCTGAGTTATCCTCTCAAAAGAGAGTAGCAGTTCATAATTCATTCTCTTAGAATGAAGATTTGAACCTAAGTCCTTGAGGAAATGGGAGAAACTCTCCAATGAGCCCATAGCAATGGAAAGGGGAGAAACACTATCAATAAGCTCGTAGCAAAGAAAATGGGAGAAACTCTATCAATAAATGTTGAACATCAAACTCAAACTCAAGCGATGCAATCATGAAATGGTACACTCACTCCTTACTCATTTTAATACATTATTATATTATTCTTTTAGAACATTCTTGTCACAGATCTGAACATACGAGAGAAGGAAAATAAGAATGAAGAAAATGGGAAATTTTTTATCAATGAGCCCACAGTGAAAGGAATGAAAAGGCATAACAGTAAATGAAGGGGAAATAATCATCATCTACAACAAGATGAAAAATAAGTTAATCGATAATCGCAAAGCATCCGTAAATGGGAATAGAAGAACATAACGGTAGAAAGAAAAGAAGAATTCGTCGCTCACAGTAGACAGTTAAAAAGTTTTCTGCAAAACTATATTGCATGTTTCCAAGAAGCGCGTGAGAACATAAATTGGCATACGTAACATTAGAACAAAAGAATATGATCATTACACATCAAAGAATAAAATTCCGTTGAGTGTAATGGGAGCCAATGTACTGGCAAAATTTCATATGACACATGGCAAGATCTAGACCGAAGACTCCATCGAATAGAAGATAGAGTGAGAATCATAGGATCAACCAGGCGGTTATAAAGAATAGACCAATCATATGAAAGTACATGGATTACCGACGTGGCAATCCAAAGATATGCTAATCAAGACCATTAGATTGATCAAACGGTCAAGATTTACTTTAAGTTGTTAATGTTGATAAAATAGATCTCAGAATAATATTATGTTGATCCTATTTTTGGATAGAATTAGATAAACTATATTAGATGACATGAAGGCCTATAAATAGAGGCAAGATGTAACTCCAAAGAGAAGAGAACAACTCTCAACACTCATTAGCCTTGTAAACCTTTTCCCCATAATATCCTCGTAGTTTTTCTTCCCTTTAAGGATTTTCCATGTAAATATGGCATATTTATTCTCTCATTCCCTCTCTAAGTTATTCTCTATATTTTCATATTTTGATGTAATAAATTCACAACCGATTATCAAAGACGGTGAATTTTTTCCTTTACAATGTCGATATCATATTACATGCTGGGGTTGCATTCAGATGCTTCAAAATTGATAAAACCCATACATAAATTTTTTTTAACATCAATAGGGATTTTATTTTTCGCATTAAACAAACAGAAAATAAATTACACAATAATAAAAATGACCTTGTTTCACCGTATCCATTTCTAGTTAAAATGCCAGTAACTGGGGCTTTAAATACACCTTAGGGCCTAAAATTGCAAAACCCAAAGAACTTAAGAAACTCTACCACCTAACAAAATACATCTATACCACTTAAATAGTAAACTAATTAACTTTTTTCATCAAAGGCAAAAAATTTTGTATTGAACCAAAAAGTATTACACTAGTACAAGAGCATACCCCAAAGACTACAAACCCAAAGGAACCAAATATTTTTAAAAATAGAGACTAGCTAAGAAATCACCAGAATTTAAACCTCCAATCTTTTCAATAAAGATAAGCATTTCCTTAACAATAAATTCCCATGTAAACATTCTCCTATTTCTTTCGAGCCAAAGACAGTAGACAAAGCAAGAAAAATAAGGCTAGGACACAAATTTGCAATAGACATGCTACTACCTAAGGAACCAAGCCAGAGAATAAGAGAAGGACAATTAAAATTTGCAATATCTCTCGCACATTTCCTCATAATAGGACCAAGAATATGAGTTGCATAATCATAATCCAGAAAGATGTGAGAGACTGATTTCGATCCATGCATGTAAAAAATACAATCTTCAGATATATCACATCCCATTATGAAACTTTATCTTTAGTGTTTAACTTATTAAGAAGAGCTAACCAAAGGATAAAGAAACACTTAGGGATATGCCCTAAGAACCAAACAGCCTTATACCAAGCAACTTCTAAAGTAACACCAATAAGCTCACTATAAGTATGATCTGTAGAAAAATCACCACTGCCCCAAAGCCATTTATCTACATCATGCAGAATAGGAACATTAATATGTCTAGAAGAACATATAGTCTCCAAGCTTGAATTTGGCCAAATCCACTGCCATCCTCAATAAATATAGAAAGGGGAGTAAATAGAGCTAAACTTGTCTAAGCAATTATATCCCAGCCAAACTGTTGAAACAAGGAATCATTCGGCACCCATGGATCTGTAAATAAGCAAATAGAGTTTCCATCACCCACTTCAACACTGCACAGATGAGCAATCTTACCCCTCAGTTGAATAAGTTTTCTCCAAGGCCATGAAGGGTCAGAGCACATCTTGACTGTGAATATAGAGTGACTTCTGAGAAGATTGGGTGAACACCAAGCTACCCATAAAGAACTTTTTTCTCTTCTAGCAAGCTTCTTAAAGTGTTTATACACCGCGGCCTGATTCCATGTAATGGTGTCCCTCGAATTCAAACCACCTACCATAAATGGAGCACACACAAACTTCCAAGCAACCTTATAATCCTTACATAAATCAGTTTTATCAGTCCACAGAAAGTTTCTCAAAGCATCATTTACAACGTTCATAATCTTTTTAGGAAGTATAAGCAAGCTACAGCAATAGCTCTGGATAGCAATCAAAATAGCCCTGATCAGTTGGAGCCTACCTGCATATGTTAAGTACCTATTCTCCCATGCTTTTGCTCTAGAGATAATCTTATCAACTAGAACCTCACAATGGACCTTATTCAACTTAGTAGATATCAGAGTGATACCTAGATATCTAATAGGTAAAGTTCCTTTGAAAAAACCAGAAATAGAAAGAATATTATCATGTTCCTCCTCAGAAACTACAGAAAAGAATACATTACTCTTACCCACATAAGGCTTCAACCTAGAAAGAGCACCAAATAAGCTTAATCCCTCCATAACAACCTTCACATATTGAAAAGAACATTTGCAGAAAATTAGCAGATCATCAGTAGAGTAAAGATTTATCGCTCTATTCTTTTTACATCTCCAGTGAAACTGAAATTCAGGTTTTAAAGAACATTGTTGCATGATTCCTGTAAAAATCCCCATAACAAGCACAAAAATATAAGGAGAGATTGGGTCCCCTTGTCTTAGGCCTCTACTTCCCTTAAAGAACCCCTGCAAACTGTCATTCACATTAATAGAGTAAGTAGGAGTGGTAGCACATTCCATAATCCAATCAATAAATTTCTCGGGTAGCCCCATTATGGTAAGAACCTACCCAAGAAAGTGCCAATCCACACTCTTATATGCCTTTTGAAGATCTACCTTTAGAGCACATCAAGGAGAGAAAACATTATTCCTATGGTATCATCTGAGGAGTTCCTGGGATAATAAAATATTATCTGAAACAGATCACCCTGGAACAAAAGTTGTTTGGTTTAGGCTAATCAAGTCAGGTAAAACTGCCCTCAATCTATTTGCTAGTAAAATGGTAATATACTTATATATCAAGTTGCAACAAGAAATTGGCCTAAATTCAGCCACCCTACTCAGATTAGGGACCTTAGGTACAAGTGTAATAGCGGTGTTATATATCAACCTAAAAAATTCACCATTTTGGAAGAATTGAAGAATAGATGTTGTCACATCATTACCTATAATACGCCAACTCTTTTTAAAGAAACTAGCATTAAAGTCATCTGGACCTGGAGTTTTTCTATCCTTGAAATGAAAGAAGACGTATATATCCTTGAAATGAAACTAGCATTAAAGCTATCAGGACCAGGAACTCATTTCCTTTTGGCCACACAAAAACCCATAAAACTCAGAAAAAAATCAACATTAGGATGTGAAAAGGCACCTATTTAACTCATACCTTCTCCATGAGCTAAAACCACCCAACTTTAACTGATTCCTCTTTAATGGAGAAGTTGCCCTTATAAAGAAGACAACATCAATTTAACCAACGTGGGAAATCTCCCACCCCCGGCTTTTGTGTATTTTCCATTATCAATTTGAGGGAAACTGTGAGAGAGATACTAATTGGAACAATCGTGTAAAATACACAGGTTAAATTTGTTATTTATAAATATTGGGATGTTTCTTATAAAAATTTGAAAGTACAGGACTGGGATTTACATTTTAACTTTTTATTCTTTTACTTGGGCTCTTTTGGTTGCTCGTTATATGAAGGCAAAGTACTTTCCTAATCAAATTATTGATCGCAAAGAAAAGCATGGCAGCTCTTTACTCTAGAAAAGTATCATTTGGGGGAGAGCCCTTCTCCTGAAAGGAGTCAGATGGTAAGTCTATAAGAGCTATCGAGGATCCCTGGACCCCTAGGCCATATACCTTCAAACCAATTATCTATACCCTCCCCTTCCCCACCGAAGCTCTGATCGTGGCTGATGTCATCTCTGATGGGTCATGGAATAGTGGCAAATCGAAGGAGTTATGCTGAGACTATTATTAATGTACATGTTTACTAAATGGTGGCATTGATAGATTATGTCGGCATTGTTGGGATTTTTATTGAGAATCCATATACACCATATTTCAATATACATAGTCAATAATCAATATACATAATCAATTATTAATATTATAGTAAATTACTAAGTAGAGATAATCACCGATTTAATAGAGAAAGTAAAAATAGGAATATCAAATTTAACCAGAAAAACTCTTAGAGTGAAGGAAAAAATCATGAGATAAATTCTAAATAATTCTTCCACAATAATAATTAATAGGATACACCAAATTTCTTATCTAGACAAAACTAAAGGCTTACATCAATCTAAAAATTAATACTCATCATCGATAACGATTGATACACAATAAAATAGATTAATCTCACCAATATATGAGCGCTCAAAATTAATTATAAAAATAATAGACCGAATATCAAACTATTAAGGATGACCATGAATACACCCACCGATTACCATTGTCGGTTGTGTCCCTTCCCTCACCTACCTACTGACTCACAGAAAAAACAGCTCAAAACAATTTCATCACCTAAAATCACTTAGGCGGCTAGAACCCACGGCTTGGATAACAATTCAAAGCCGAATTGCCCCACTAAGTTGCAAGTGGCGGCTAAAAGGAGAAGAATTCCACTGACTTGGAATTCTAGGCGTAGACAAAAGAAGCCCTTAAACGAAGGGTTTTAATTGTGTGTTCACACACTCCCAGCACTAGGTTATTTTTCAAAAAAATCATCAACAATAACTTTAAGTATGAAAAACATTAAAATTAGTCACTTAAAAGGTGGAACGCTTTTTAAAAATAAAATTTGACGTTAAACAAAAAAAATCGGTAAAAAAAGTGACAGAAAAGATAGTAAATATAATATATACTATATATATTAAATATATTATATATTATATATACAATATATATTATTATGACATTTTATATTTTTAAGAAATTTATGGTATTTTAAATTATATATGTTATATATTTAGTATATTTATGGTATGTATTAAATATTACATTTCAGATTAGTTAGATTTGTGATAATAAGAATATTAGATGATATTTTTCAGTATTTATTGTATGTATATAATATTATTTTGTAATAAATGTAATTACATTTACACAAATGTTGCTTGAAATCTTAAATTTTATTAATACAAAATTAATACAAGCATACTCATAATCTCAAACAAAAAGAGACACACTCATATATTTTCCAACACATAATTATTTTGAAGTTATTATTTGGGACGATAAAGTAGGTGAGTAAATACCTAGATCCGTAATTAGCTAAAATATTAATTGATTCATTAAATAACTAATTGATTAATTAAATTATTTTTATTATTTGAGAAAAAATGAGATAAATGGGAAAGAGATAATAAGTTGGTGATTTAAGTGAGGAAAAAATGAGATAAATGAGAAAGAGATAATAAATTGGTGATTTAAGTGAGGGGAGTAGGTTGGGTGCAGGGGTATGTGGGAGGGGATGAGAGTGAGTTGGGTGGAGAGGGTTGGGAGGTGAGAAGTTGGAAAGGCAAAGGAGGAGATTGGGCTGGGTGGCAAGAGATTGGGCTGGAGAAACGGGCTTTGACAGGTTGGTGGCTATTTTTTATTTATGTTTGTTTCTGGGCTATTTATGTATTTTTTTCTCAAGAATTGCTCATTCTTGATGAAAGCCCCTGCACATACTCCTAATCAATATAGCTTATAATATTTGGGCTTTTGCTTCCTTGGACTTTTTGCTTCCTTGGGCTAAAAGAAAACCCAATCTTCCCCAATAGGAGAGACGCCCAACAAACTCCCCCTCCTGACTAGTTGAAGGAGTTCATTTTACGCGTTGTCTCTCGGCATACCTCATACTTTATCTTAGGTAAGGTTCTTGTCAATAACTTAACCAATTTCCCATTATCGTTCTCAAGCAGGGTTTTCATCTCTTTTTGCATGGCTCTTACCCACTTTCCTTGATGGTTATCTGTCTCATCTCTTTTGTAGTTCTCTGAATCTCCCCAATTCAGTAGAAATTACATCATCACCTCGAGTACATTTAATAGAGGATTATCGCTCTCTGCTAGATCTTTGTAGCTGAATTATCACATCAACTGGTGGCACTAAAATTGACAGAGTATTTTGTGATGCTGACTTGTTAATAACACTTTCATTAGCACGATCACCATCAATGTCTTTATCATCGTCATTTCTTGGAGATGTAAGAATTGGATCTAACTCAATTTCATCATAATGAGGCTTCTCAACTATCACCAAACCTACAATAGTTTGTTCATCGAGAAATTTCACATCTCGGCTTCTGACAATATTCTTCTCAATTGGATCACATATTTTCTTGTAGGATAATTCACTAGTGATATTCTTCTTCACTACTTTCACCAAATCTTTTGTGAGCTTTGCACATGTCATGTAGAGCGTAGGCTTTTTCCTCCCTCTAACTACTACCATTGACCATTTGCTAAGTTCCATTTACCTTCACCAAAATAATTGTGATAACCTTCATCATCGAGTTGACTTGTAGAAATCAAGGTCAGTCAGATCCCCGAAACGTGTCTCACATTCTTGAGTACTAACATGCACCCGATATTTGTCTCTAGACACACATCTGCAATCCCTATAATCTTGGAGGTACCATCATGACCTATCTTCACAACACCAAAGTCACAAGATATGTAAGATGAGAAGATATCCTTTCTGGAGGCAACATGTATTGACTCGTGCGATAACAAACATGTCTTGACTCGTAGATGCAAATGTCTTTGTTGAATCGTTACTATTATCACCATTTTTCTTTTGTTGCTTCCTTTTCAACGTTCTGCACTCATATTTCTTATGCCACATCTTCTTGTAGTAAAAACACTGAACCCCTTTGCAGTAACAAAAGCTTCTAATTGACTGACTGAAGAAACCAATGATTTTCTTCTTGTTTCTTCATTCAATAAACTACTCTTAACCAAACTCATAGAGACTTGACCATCAGGATAGGAATTACTCAATGTTACTACTAATGTTTCTCAACTGTCTAGTGCAGAACTGAAAAGTAACAAGGCCAAAAGCTCATCCTCAATAACCATTTTCATCGAAGAAAGCTTATTAACGATACTTTGAATCTCATTCAAGTGCTCTGCAATTGAGACACCCTCTTTATATTTTAGGTTCACAAGGTTTCGTATCAGAAAAGTTTTATTTCCAGCTATTTTTCTCTCATACAGCTCTTCTAACTTCATCCACAAAGAGTGTGCAGATGTTTCACTCACTATATGGTGATAAAAGTTATCATTTACCCACTATCAAATGTAACCGACGACTTGCCTGTTCAGTAATTCTCAATCTTCTTTACTCATATTTGCTGGCTTCACAATATCACCTTTAATGGGAGCATGGAACTTTTTGCAGTAAAGAAGATCCTCCATTTTTTCTTTCCACAACTGTCAATTAGTCTCATTCAGACTAATCATTATGCTCGTATTAACATCCATAACTAATATGAACTGCTAATAATGCCAACCAGCTCTGATACAATTTGTTGAGATTTTTACTCAGAATCCCTATACACCGCAATTCAATATACGTGGTCGATAACAAATTATCAATATCATAATAAATTATTAAGTAGAGATAACCACCAATTTAATAGAGAAAGCGAAAAATAGGAACACCAAATTTAATGTGAAAAACCTTTCAGAGTGAAGGGAAAAACCATGGGACAAACTTCGAATAATTCTTCCACTATAACGAATAATGGGATATACCAAAATTCTTCTCTAGATAAAACTAGAGGCTTACACCAATCAAAAGATTAATATTCATCGCTGATCACGATGGATACACAATAAAATAGAATAATCTCACTAGTGTATGAGATCTCAAAATTAACTGCAGAATTAACGAACCGAATACCAAACCATTGAGGATGACCACGAATACACCCTCAGAGTACCATTGTCGTTGTCTGTGTTAGGTGTTGTTGGGTATTCTCAACCCCAAAAGCTAGCTTGAGAGGTGAGGCTTTCCCTCACACATATAAACTAACTACCAGTCTATTCCACAACTAATGTGGGATAACCCCAATAATCTCCCTCATCACACATCGGGTGATGAGTTGGAAAATCATCTACTCTCTCCACCCGAATCACCAACAATCGGGTCTTAAATGAGATAACCGTCGACTAACTTCACCTAGATCATCATATATCGAGTCGTGAGTCGGGGAGCCAATAACTCACTTCACATGAATTGGGCTGGAGACTTGTTGGTTAAACTGGACTTGACTCTAATACCAGTTATCGGTGTTGTTGGGTATTCTCAACCTCAAAAACTAGCTTGAGATGTGAAATTTTTCCTCACTTATAAACTGAATAATAGTTTTTTCCATAACTAATGTACCCAACAGAATTTTGAGAAATCTACTCTTATTTAGTTAGGAGTGGGTACAGTGGGAATCTCGCCTAACTCCCCAACTAGTCAGCAGGACGGATGCTCTCCTCTAAGTGGCGTAGATTATGGCAGCTTGATATTCCCAGTAAAATTAAAAATTTTGTGGCGAGTTTCTTGGGACTTGCTCCCAACAGCTCATAGCTTAGTCAGGAGGAATATCAATAAGAGCACCTCTTGTATCATTTGCAGTAAGCCAGACTCCCACCATCCACTCTATTTTTCTGCAAAACCACAACTGAAGCTTGGAAAGAGGTCGGCTTTGTTGGCCACTTCCCGAAAGCCTGTCAAGCTTGGTCCATGGGACTTCACAGCGAGGAATTGAGAGCGGCTGTGACACTTTGTTGGGATATCTGGAATTAGAGAAACAATTTAGTGCATGGGAATGCCTCTGCTAGGCAGGCTTCGTCATCTTGGGTGGAGAATTTGATAAGACCATTATTATGCCTCAAGACGGTTCCCGCAAATCTAGGAATAGAGTTCGCAGCTGGTCCAAACAACCTATAGGATGGTCCAAGCTGAATGTGGACGGCGCTACTTCTTTGGACTTGGGCTCAGGAATCGGGAGAATAGTGCGAGACCATTCGGGTGCAGTGGTTGCAGTTGTCTCAGAACATCGCAGGAGTGCTTTCCCCCTTCGGTTGTGGGGGCTTTGGTGTTAATGGAAGGTCTCTTTTTGCTATTAAGGAGGGTCTTCCTATTGTCCTGGTTGAATCTGACTCCTTAAAGTTGGTTAATTTGCTGGCCTCAAAGTCTAGAGTTTTATTGGAGCTGAGTTTTATTGTGGATACGTGCAAATCGAAGCTATTGGATCTTGGTTCTTCGAGATTTCTTCATGTCGTCCCGCGTTTTGTAACGAAACTGCTCAAAGACTTGCTCGTAATGACTCATGGATTCAAGAACTGCTCAAAGACTTGCTCGTAATGACTCATGGATTCAGGAACTGCTCAAAGACTTGCTCGTAATGACTCATGGTTTCAGGAACTGCTCAAAGACTTGCTCGTAATGACTCATGGATTCAGGACTACCTGTTTTAGTTATGGCTGATGCTATTGTTTTGGAAGCTTTCTAGTCTTTGTGGTTTTTCTTGTCTAAAAAAAACATAAATAGTTAGACTGTTACTGTTTAATATTCATGAAAATTCTTGTTTAAATCAAGTCATCTTTTGTCCCTAACCCCTTGAAATTGCTATCTAGTCCATAAAAAGAAAAGTATACATTATCCCTGTCCAAAAATTAATTGTTATTATTTTCTAATTATATACAAATGAAGCTTATGTTAGCACATGGTCACTCTCCAATACTGGAAAATTTTTTCCTGGCATTGATGCTGGGATTAATCCTGACCGTTAGATCTGACCAGGATGATCCCAACCGTTAGATGGGTTTATGGGTACAATTGTTTTGCAACTGGAGGAGCAGGTAACCTATCTTTTTCACTTTCCCTTTCTCCTTTCCTCCTCTCCCTTTGATTTCCCCTTTCCTATAACCAAAAAACCCCTAAAACTCAGATGAAGCTCAACCCCTTCTCCTTTTCTCCTCTCTCCTTCGACTTCCCATAACCAAAAATTAGGGCACGTGAACAAAAGCTTCCCTCGGTAACTTCGATCGAGCTCTCTTCTCCAAGCTTTTCTCATGATTTATAGTTTTGATTCGGTAAGTTCGCTAATCCTTTAAGTTCAACATTTCGATCTAGACGACGCTCAAGATTTTGGTCGCGATCTTCAAAACGAGCTGGATTTTGTTCACATGGAGTTGATTAGAAAACCTGGTACGATCTTATGTCTTCAAAAAAATTCTGATCCAAAATGAAAACTCTGAAGTTTATATGTTTTGTGTAAATCAATGTTGTTGGAGAATAGATTGTGGTGAATTGATTTTGGTTTTATGTGGCTAAAGGTTCTCTCGATGATGGTGGGTTTCTAGGGTTCCGACATTGGATTTGGGTTTCATTGGTTTGGAGCTCAGATTTCACTGGAATTGGGTTTTCACTTTTCTGATATCAGAGCTCGATTAAGGCTTGGAGCTGGTGTTTCATTGGTTTCTTCGTTTGCTCAAGTATTTTAAGTAAGCTATATTTGCAAGTTTTTTCAGATTATGCGTTTGACTCTACTCCATCCTTGCAAGTTAAGACAAAGTTTATAGGTCGTCTAGAAAGAATAACTGGCTTCGCTCTCTCAAATGTTCTTAATGTACTTGTATCCTCAGTAGCTGACTCATAGGTAAAATCAGTTGTGATTGGTTATAATTTTCCAGCAAGAGTAACCACTGTGTGTAATCCATATAAAAATTGCATATATTCCTATTTGAAAACTATGCATATTATTTTCCTTTCTCCTCGAATCGTTTTAACCTCTGAATAGGAGAATTTGGAATAGTTGTTTAGTTTAGTATTCCTAATTAGATATAAGTCCTAATTAGATTGTCTGTTAAATGATCGTTTAATATGTTATTTATGAAGTAAATTGAGGTTCAGACTCTCTCTGCTCTAGCCTATTTTAATGATTGCTTTTACTATTGGTTGCTTTTATTGTTGATTGATATGTGATTCGATTGAACCTCTAGATTTTTTTAGAATTTGACAATAGGAAAATATGGTAATATGTTGTTCTGAATTTGTTTGAAAGTAATTTTTTGAGTAATTAAAAGTGATTATTGACAACGAGTCTATCTTCTTTTGGATGAACAGTAAGTCATAATATCAAATTTCTAATTTCTCATATTACTTTTTTGTTTTATTATTGTTATTCGGACAAAGTCGTATTGATTTTCAGATTATTAATATTGAGAGGGAGCATTTTCAAGTTATCTTCCTTTAACATGTTGTCAATCTTGAACTTATCTCTGCATCTTCCTTTAATCTGTTATCAAAGTATTTGGTGAACCCCAATACGTAATTGGCAAACCACAGTATGTATTTGATGAACTCATCCAAGAATTATTAATTTGTACGTATTTAGTGAACTCCATTACAAGTGGGGTACAAAGAGAATCTTGAGGAGTTCATCAAAATATTTCACGTACAAAATTAAACATTCTTCGAGGGGTTCACCAAAATATTTCATATACAAAATTAATCATTCTTTAAGGGGTTCATCAAAATATTTCACGTACAAAATCAATAATTCTTGGAGGGGTTCACGAAAATATTTCACGTACAAAATGAATCATTCTTGGAAGGATTTACCAAAATATTTCAAGTACAAAATCAATAATTCTTGGAGGGGTTCACCAAAATTTTCACGTACAAAATTATTAATTTTTGGAGGGGTTTACCAAACATTTCACGTACAAAATCATAATTCTTGGAGGGGTTCACCAAAATATTTCACGTACAAAATCAATAATTCTTCGAGGGGTTTCCAAAATATTTCACGTACAAAATCGATAATTCTTCGAGGGGTTCACCAAAATATTTCACGTACAAAATCGATAATTCTTCGAGGGGTTCACCAAAATATTTCACGTACAAAATCAATAATTCTTCGAGTAGTTCACCAAAATATTTCACGTACAAAATCAATAATTCTTGGAGGGGTTCACCAAAATATTTCACGCACAAAATCAATCATTCTTGGAGGAGTTCATACGTACAAAATCAATAATTCTCAGAGGGGTTCACCAAAATATTTCACGAACAAAATCAATAATTTTTTCGAGGGGTTCACCAAAATATTTCACGTACAAAATTAATCATTCTTGGAGGGGTTCACCAAAATATTTCACATACAAAATTAATGATTCTTGGAGGGGTTCACTAAAATATTTCACGTACAAAATTAATCATTCTTGGAGGGGTTTACCAAAATATTTCATGTACAAAATCAATAATTCTTCGAGAGTTCACCAAAATATTTCACGTACAAAACTACTCATTCTTCGAGGGGTTCACCAAAATAATTCACGTAGAAAATCAATCATTCTTGGAGAGGTTCACATGTACAAAATCAATAATTTTTGGAGGGGTTCACTAAAATATTTCACGTACAAAATCAATAATTCTTCGAGGGGTTCACAAAATATTTCACATACAAAATTAATCATTATTCGAGGGGTTCATCAAAATATTTCACGTACAGAATCAATCATTCTTCTAGGGGTTTCCCAAAATATTTCATGTACAAAATCACCGAAAAAACAACAAAACCGTCAAAAAAGGAAAAAAATGCCAGAAATCACTGGTATTTGGCCCAAAACCGCCGGTATTGGGCATGAAAACCGTCGTTATTGAGCCCAAAACCGTCGGTATTGGTTAAAGAAACTGTCAGGATAGATTGGTGAACCCTAGTATGTAAGTGATGAACCCCACTACGTATTTGCTGAACTCCACTACGTATTTGCTGAACCCCACTACGTAATTGGTGAACTGTAGTACGTAATTGGTGAACCCCAGTACGTATTTGGTAAATCCCAGTACGTATTTGGTGAACTTCTCTAAGAATTGTTAATTTGTACGTATTTGGTGAACCGCACAACGTAATTGGTGAATCCCTCCAAGAATTATTCTTTTGTACGTATTTGGTAAACCCCACTACGTAATTGGTGAACCCCTCTAAAAATTATTTTTTTGTACGTATTTGATGAACCTCATTACGTAATTAGTAAACCTCACTATTTTATTGGTGAACCCCTCCAAGAATTATTCTTTTGTACGTTTTTTGTGAATTCTACTACGTAATTGGTGAACCCCACTACGTAATTGGTGAACCATTCCAAAAATTATTCTTTTATATGTATTTGGTGAACTCCACTACGTAATTAGTGAACTCCACTACGTAATTGGTGAACACCACTACGTAATTGGTGAACACCACTACGTAATTGGTGAACCACAGTACGTAATTGGTGAACCCCTCCAAAAATTATTCTTTTATACGTATTTGGTGAACCCCACTACGTAATTGGTGAACTCCTCCAAGAATTATTATTTTGTACGTATTTTGTGAGCCCACTACGTAATTGGTGAATCCCTCCAAAAATTATTCTTTTATACGTATTTGGTGAACCCCACTACGTATTTGATGAATTTCTCCAAAAATTATTATTTTTTTACGTATTTTGTGAGCCCCACTACGTAATTGGTGAACCACACTACGTATTTAATGAATTCCAAAAACAATCTCAAAAAAAATCTGCCACCTACTGAATTTTATATAACTCATATTACTCTAAATACAATTTAAAAATCAAAATAATCTAACATCCATAGCTTGAATTATTCATTGCATGATAAGGCTTTCCGTTAGCCCAAGGTTCTTACCTAATAACAAGGAGAGGAGGACATAGAATTACATCACAAGTGGATGAGGCGGCGCTTTGACCTCTCATTGTGTTCCACATGGCAAATACGCAGTCTGTCGAATATTAAATCAATTTAGTAGGAAAGCCTAAGAAGATACATTTAAATGAATGTAACTCTAGCTTAATCCAATTGTCTTCTTCTTTATCCACTTCTTTCGTTCCTGATCATAAGTTTTTTAACCCAATTCCATACACGCCTTAACACACCTATCCCAACTTCTTATAACTTAATTTAAAAATAAAACTAAATTAATTTTTCAAGCAATGATTACGACTTTGACTATATAATGTGATCCAATTTTTTCAAGCGTATATATGATTAAAATTTATATAAACGTTTAGATATTTATTCTCAAAAATATAATTTATGGGAAGAATTAAGATAATTCACGACTTGAACAACCACTAAAGGTGGAGCTCCTCGGGAGATCATAGCCGCCAAAAAAGGCAAAGGAAAAATTACTTTCCATTTACAACACACTCTATTGTTACTTATTTGATTTTTTTTAACATATTTTTACACCTCTCTCTTTCTATTATTACTTATTTAATATTTTACTTATTATTTTTCAATTAATAAGAGCTTACAATATAAGAAAATGCATATTTACGTTGTTATTAAACAACTAAAAGGCCTTATTTCATTTATGAGAAACTATATAAAAAAATAGCTTTACATATACTTTAATAATATCTAAAGAGGTTAACCAAAAAATAATAATATCTAGAACAATAGCATCTGACATAGAAATAGAACTTGTATTTTGTGATTAACGTATAATTAGAAGAAAAATAATTTGATGAAATTAAAATAATGTTGAAGCAACATTATCACCTGAAGGACCTTTTAGAGTCAATTATCTAAACATATTGTAGATCAAAAAATTTCTTCAATTGATAGTAGATTTGAACAATTTTAATTATGTGAAGTTATAAAGTATTAAAAAAATATCAGATGATGACAGTTTAAATAGAAAATGTATAGAAATTGACATTTTTTTTAAACATGAGTTGTCTTCAGATATTGTGGCTTAGATTTATTTTAGAATAAAAAATAATAAGAGAAGTATTACGAACATAAAAATAACTCTCTAATTGAAGTATTAAACAATATAAAAGACTTGATTTTTTCCCAAATGCATGTATTGCTTGCGTACAGTAATTGACGATCCTGATAATAGTGTCATCTGTATAATGAATTTTTTCTAGATTAAAGTTGATAAAATCATATTTAAGATCAATCATGTTATAAGAAAGATTGAATGATTTAGTAATATTATCTATTAAAAATGATATTTTAAACCAATTCGAATACAAAAAATTAATTAATGATTTTACTTCTAAAAAAATTAGAAGAATGATTTTTAGATAAAATTTTCTTTTCTAAATTTTTTTTACTCCAATATAATATTTTTTAGTTTCCCCCAGGACCCCTATTTGATTGAGCCAAGACTAGATAATTTATATCATTTTTACGATATCTAACTATTATATGTTTAGTATTTTTCATATTTTGAGATATTATTTTAATTTTTTATGCAACGCACATGTTAAGTGTTAAGAACTAGTTATATTTAAATATGCCAAAAAATCCTTAGTTAAGTAGTAATAGGCATGATGAATGCTAATTTCTCAGTATTAAGTCACAATTATTGACAAGAAATATTTATCCAATACGATTGTTGGAAGCCTGTCGACGTTATTTGATGTAGGATAGGTACTAGGATGAATCCTATCCGGCTGTATCTCTGATCGTGTAGGAACAAGAGCCATAACCGTTGCTAGTACAAAATGAAAGGGTAGCAATTTTCCCTTTTGTTGTGAGGTGACATCTCCCTAGGGCTTAACTACTAAAATAATCAACTTATTTAACTGGCCAACAAGGTTGTAACTAATATAAAATAAGAAATTTTGCATATGTCGACGGATTGATTAAGTGATGTGTTATTATTTATTTTATAATATTTTTATATTTATTAAAATATTTTATAATATCAATTCATAAATGAATAATACATCAATTGATCACTTGATTAATTATTTAGTCTAGAATTATTAACACACGATATCTTATTTTTTAGCATGAGTTTAAGAGTAATTATATATTTAATTAGTTTTTTAGAAAAATAAGAAATTCGCCAAAATGAAAAGAAAATAAAGTCGTGTGAAAGACAATTAAGAGGTTAGCGGCTCAACAGTTTAAGTGGGGTAGAGATTCTATATTCCTTCCGGTCCACATAAAGAAAAAAAAATAACAAACAAAAAAGAGAAAACGCGTAATTGGGTGCTTCAAAGATGACGTTAAGCATCATTCACCGTCTATCATTGACCCTCCGAACACTCTTACAACGGCTTGCATCTCTAATTGGTTTATTTTGCTAATTTACCTTGATACAAGCAAATTAGCAACGTGCTAAAGTCTAAAAGAAAACCAGCAAATTAGTACCTACACTTATTAATTTTTTACAATGAAGTCTCGCCTTACTTATTAATTTTTTACAATGAAGTATCGCCTTACACAAATTTGTTAGTTTCTAGGAATTTCAAACTTTAAAAGAATTATTAAAAAAATTATTTTAATAAATTATAATGAAAGTTGAGAATGTATCAGTTACATACTAGACAAAAAACAAATATTAATATAATTACAGATTATATGAATGTTAATATATAAAATATTCATCAAGAGGTAGTGTAATACCCAAGCATTAAGGGGTAGATTTAGATTTGTAATTATCTTATCCCACTGACACCACATGAGCTTCACACTCAACTATCTTCCCTGACTATCTCATTTGTTTTATCTCAAATAAGTAATCAACCACAACCCCCTCTCCCCTTTTCTTTTAAATGCACGAATCATTCTCATATTTACTGCTACTCCCCCTCTATTACAGTTTTCTTCTCCAACGAGCCTATGTTCTTCACCTTCATTTTCTTTGTTTCAGCTTGGGTAGCCCTATAAAATTGATCAAGGTAAACGATTTCTTGTATCTTCTCTTTTATTTTCTCTATCCTTTCTCTAATCAACTTAGAGTTTGATTAATTCGTTGAGACACCAAATTGAATTTTTCTTCTCTAATTTTTCAGCAAGCTTTGTCTCTTATTCCCATTCGTTGCATCTCCATTGTTAGTCTCCTCCGGTAAGCTTTTCTTCTTTCCTCTTTCTTCATGATTCTTCTTTTTTTTTTTCTCTTTCTGGAAATTTCTCATTTCTATGCTTATNTATATATATATATATATTCATCCAAATCTGAATTTTATTCCTCAAATTCCAGCAATTCCTATCTATTGTATCTATTTCTGGCATCGTCATCGAACCACATGCAAGCTCCATTTTGGTAAGCTTCAATCTCTCTCTATTTCTTCTTCTCTCAGTCTCTCTCTCTCTCTCTCCTTTATCTCCCTTTCCCTCTCTGTTCTGTCTCTCTCTCTTCTTCGTCTTCCTTTCCCCTTTATGTTCATCTCATTTTCTTGAAGAGGGTCATCTGAACCAGACTGGTTCAATCGGATCGGACCGAAACTGTTCAGTTAGACTAGACCAAACCGTTTCGATTAGACCAGACCAAAATAGTTCAACTCGACCACACCGAACGGGCCTAAAACAACATAACCAAACCGGTTCAGACCACCTCAACATAGTTGAACCGATTTGAACCGCTTGATCAATTTACACCCGGTTTAGTTTCCACTTGTTCCCAACCTCACTCGCCCTCTAATTGATTAAATTATTGTAGATATTATATGAATATGTTATGATCTGGGATCCTTGGATTTCTGATCATTAGTTACAAAATTTAATTCGTAATGAATCAAGGTAAGTGGATTTACATAGTAATTCAGTTCATATGTTATAAGTGTAGCATATATATTTGTTTTTATTATTTCTATATGTTGCTCATTCTTATGATCAAGTGTTTTATTTATTTTTCCATATCATGATGAAATTATTTACCATGTTATGTATGATTATATTTTGAGTTATACACTTAATAGATATATCGTATATGTTCATGAATAAGTTATATGTTTACTCATGTGTATGTGATCATTGTGAATTAGGAATCTTGACTCAAGTAAAATAATAAGTAAACAAGAGGTAGACTTAGTCATGTCCCTTGGTTATTAAGTAACCATATTGTTCATGTCATGTTATCAAGTGATACGGTTGGATGTCACCATGTTCATGTTAGCGTCCTTAAGGTTCAGATAACTTTATGTGACATCAAGTTTCAGGACATCCACTCCGTCATGTTCATGTTCACGTTACAAGTTCAAGTTCAAGTTCAAGTGTGAATCAATTTTGGTTAAGTCATTAATCGAGGGATATGCCTAGTTAAATTATGATCAATCAAGTACACATATCAACAAGAATAAGTACAAGTTCAAGTTATGTGAAATCAATTATGTTAATTACGAGTACGTCATGTTATTTAATAATCAAGTGAATGTGTTAAATTAAAAGTTACATGGACTATATATTTACATTTATGTCATATGAAACTTATAATATGTGAGCTTACTTACTGAATATTTTTAATACTCACCCCCATAGATAAATATGTTGCAGGTGATGGCGAGCAACAGAAGGAGGGACTGTCATAGGCAGCTAAAATATGAGATTTTTCACAATTTATGATTATATGATGTCCGAAACAGATTTTCAGTTTAATTACTGTCGTTTCATGAATTTTTTGAATGTCCATGTTTGACTTTCATGTTTTATAGATTTTTATTTTTGACATTATTACAATTTAATTAATCATTTAATTCAAATTAATGAGTTAATTCTCTCTTAAAATAATTTTATGCTTCCACTATTTAACGTTAAAATTAGGGTAAAATTAGGGTTTTCAATTTGAGGATTTTCTCAAATTAAGGTTTCAATTGAATTGTAGATTTTTGAATCGTGAAATTTCAAGCATGTTTAACCCTCGGGGATCAGGGTGTTATAGTTTGGTATCAGAGCCAAGGTTTTAGATTCTGTAGACTTTTCTTAGTGAAAAATATGGCATGTCGCTCACTCGGCTCCTTCATCACCTTACAAGTCAAGCACGCATGATATGTATGTTTTAATTATTGATTCAGTATGATGTTCTTTAGTTTCATTATGGCTTGTTTGATTACGTTTACGCTATATTTACACGATAAGATTAGGCTTTTGGAAAGGCTTGAAATTTTGATGGGTAGCCGAGTAATGGACCCCGCTATGAGAAACAACAATCACGCACTGGCCGATCCTGCTGCGAACCCTCTGGCAACCATGATCGAAATGTTTCAAGAACTTTTAGAGTTGTTGAGGCATATAGCGACGGGTCACCCAACTCGACAACAACAACTGCAACAAACGACGACGGTCGACGTGCAACTGATCCACACATTTAAGAGGTTGAACTCGCCTGAATTTGATAGTCTCTCATCCGATCCATTGTTAGCTGATGATTAGATTGCGAGATTGGAGAAACTATTCTAATTTATGATGTGTTCTGAGATTCAAAATGTTGGTTGCGTAACTTTTATGCTAACACGAGAAGCTCAAAAATGGTGGGAGATCGCACAAAGAGCTCATGATGTTGTGCATAATCTGATGACTTGGAGTAATTTAAGGAGCTATTCTTCGAGAAGTATTATCCGATCATCGTCAGGACAAGTAAGGAGGCTGAATTTCTTATGCTGGTGTAAGGTAATATGACTGTTGTTGATTATGAAAGGATGTTCGAGGAATTATCTCGCTTAACCACACATTACGTTGATAGCGAGATCAAGAAGGCTAAGACCTTTGAAAGGGGACTTCGTCCAGAGATAAAGGGTTCTATGTCGCTCCATAAGCACACCACCTACACAGGGGTGGTTGAAGCAACCTTGGTTATGGAACATAATCTTCCACCTCGTCCACCACCATGGTTAGAGCATTTGTTTCATGGAAAGAGAAAACCTTAGAATTCTCACTTGGGTCCCCACAACGCAAAAAGGCAGGCAATAAAATCAAATCCCTTGTGCGCTACATGTAACAAGCACCACAGTGGCCAGTGTTTTAAGATGAACAAGGCTTGCTTTAAGTGTGGAAAGATCAGGTATTACCTTAGGCAGTGCCCTTTACTTGCTCAAGGACAAAATAGCAACGTCGCTAGAGATAGAGCAAAAGGGAAGGTTTTCGCACTAACTCGCGAAGAAGCTGAGCAGTCAGATTTAGTTGTGGCAGGTACATTACTTGTAGTAAGACATTCAGCTTTTACATTGATTGATTCTGGATCCACGCACTCTTTTATATTTGCTTCGTTTGTGACTTATGCATCTTTGCTTATTGTGCCATTGAGTTATGTATTTCTACACCTTCTGGAGCTTCTCTCCTGGCTAATAAGGTGATATAGAGTTGTTTAGTGATGATAGCAGATAGTGTTATCTATGCTTAGATTATAGTCTTAGGGATGCATGATTTTGACGTAATCTGAGGGATGGACTGGTTGGTTGCTAACTATGCCAGCATAGATTGTTATCAAAAGGAAGTTCAATTCCTACCTCCAGGTAGACCTAGCTTCTAGTTTAGGGGATCCCAGCAATGGCCTATACCGAATGTTATATCTGCTTTGCGGGCACAATGCCTACTTGATCATAATAACTGGGGTTACTTAGCTTTTGTGGTGGATACAACTAAGACAAATGTGGATATTCGATCACCTACAGTCACTTTTTAAATTTTTGGATGTATTTCCCGATGATTTACGATGAATTCCTCCTCCTCGGGAGACAGATTTTTGTATTGAATTGGTATCAGGAACTGCCCCTATATCCAAAACTCTGTATCGTATGGCTCCTACAGAGTTGAAAGAACTTAAGGACCAACTTTAAGAATTATTGGATAAAGGGTTTCATTAGACCTAGCATTTCACCTTGGGGTGCTCTAATATTATTTGTTAAAATGAAAGATGGATCGATGAGGTTATTCATTGACTATAGGGAGTTGAATAGAGTCACTATCAAAAATAATTTTAGGGAGCCATTACGAGTTTGTAGTGAAATTGTTTGGATTAACTAATGCTCTGGCAGCCTTCATGGTTCTGATGAACAAGGTTTTCAAAGAGTACTTGGACTCTTTTGTGATTGTCTTCATTGATGATATTCTGGTGTACTCTAGATCGGAGGCTGAGCATATAGATCACCTTAGAACTATTTTGCAAGCGTTAAAGACACACCGGTTCTATGCCAAGTTCCAGAAGTGTGAGTTTTGGCTTCAACAAGTATCATCCTAGGTCATGTGGTATCTCGAGATGGTATCTCTGTTGACCCGCCTAAGATTGAAGTGGTGATTAGTAGGTCTCAACCAACAAATGTTGGGGAAGTTTGCAACTTTCTAGAACTAGCAGGATATTATAAGAGATTCGTTGAGTGTTTTGCAAAGTTTGATGTTCAACTTACCTAGTTGACCAGGAAGAATGCCATCTTTACTTGGACGACTGAGTGTGAGAAATGTTTTCAGAGCCTTAAACAAAAATTAGTGGCAGTGCCAGTGTTGACCATTCCAGATGGTGAGAGCAATTTTGTGATTTATAGTGACGCTTCCAAGAGGGGTTTGGGTTGTGTTTTGATGCAACAGGGAAAGGTCATAGCATATGCTTCTCGACAACTCAAGCCTTATGAACATAACTATCCTACACATGATTTTGGAGTTGGCTGCAGTTGTATTTACCCTTAAGATTTGGAGACATTACTTGTATGGCTGTAAGTGACAGATTTACACAGATCATAAAAGTCTGAAGTACTTTTTCACTCAGAAAGAGCTTAACATGAGGGAGTGCCATTGGTTAGATCTGGTGAAGGATTATGATTGCGATCATTTATCACCCGGGAAAGGAAAATGTTGTGGTTGATGCTTTTAGTAAAAAATCATCCCATTTTGTAGCTCTAATTACATCTCAAGATCATATCCTGAAGGATTTTGAACGTGTCAAGATTCAGATCTTGCTGAAAGACACTACAGCGCAGTTAGCATAGCTCACAGTTCAACCATCATTGCAGCAACGTATTATCGATGCATAGAACTCAAAATCTTAATTTCTTTTGATTCATAGTGAAGTGGGTTTGGATAAAAGACAGGGGTTCGATGTTAGTAATGATTTAGCTCTTCACTTTCATGGGAGGCTTTGTGTTTCGAAGGATGTAGTCATTAGGCAGGAATTACTCACAGAGGCTCATAGTTCACCATACACTGTGCACCCTGACAGTACATTATTGGTGGAATGGTATGAAGTGTGATACCACTGAGTTTGTAAGTAAGTGTTTGGTGGGTCAACAGATCAAGTATTCCTGAATGAAAGTGGGAGCATGTGACTTTGGATTTCATTTCAGGGCTACCGAGGACTATAAAAGGTTATAACTCCATTTGGGTTCTGGCGGATCGTCTTACCAAGTCTGCACACTTTTTAACTGGCAAGACTACATTTTCAGTTGAGGATTAGGCTCAGTTGTATATCAGAGAGATTGTTCAACTTCACAGGGTTCCAGTGTATATAGTATCAGATCAGGATCCGCGGTTCACGTTGAATTTTTGGCGGAGTGTACAGAAAGCTTTGGGTACTCAGTTGAATTTAGTACAACTTTCCATCTGCAATCTGATGGGAAATCTGAGCGAACAGTTAAGACGTTAGAGCTTATGTCTTGGAATTTTATGGTAGTTGGGATACGCAGTTGGAACTCGTGGAGTTCTCTTATAATAACAGTTACCGAGCAACGATCGGTATGGCTCTGTTTAAGGCACTTCATGAGAAAAAGTGTCAGTCACCAGTTCACTGGGATGAAGTTGGAGAACAGAAACTTTTGGGCCCTGACTTGGTTTAGTCTATGAATGAAACTATTTCTAAAAATCAAAGATAGAATGAAGACCACTCAGAGTAGGCAAAAGAGTTATGCAGATGTTAGGAGAAAAGACTTTGAATTTGAAGTGGATGATAACGTGTTTCTTAAGGTTGCGTCGATGAAAGGTGTTATGCGTTTTGTCCGCAAGGGGAAGCTGAGTCCCAGGTTCGTTGGTCCCTTTGAGATTTTGGATTGTATCAGCCCTTTGGCTTACAACCAGCTCTTTCAGGTGTTCATAATGTGTTTCACGTCTCAGTGTACATGCCCGATCCAACGCACGTCATCGATTTTCATGCTCTATAAGTTCGTGATGATCATACTTATGAGGAGAAGCCAGTCAGAATTCTAGAACGTAGGAATCATACTCATCGTAACAAAACGGTTAAGTTAATCAAGGTTCTCTGGAGAAATCATCAGATCGACGAAGCAACGTGGGAACAAGAAGCGGAGATATGTGTCAAGTATCCAGAGTTAATTCAATAAGGTATTTTCCTTTCTAGGATGAAAGTTCTTAAAAAGGGGAGAGTGTAATACCCCAGGCATTAAGGGGTAGATTTTTAATTATCTTACCCCCACTCACACCACATAAGCTTCACACTCAACTATCTCCCCCCATTATCTCATTTTTTTATCTTAAATAAGTAACCACTCAAAACCCCTCTCTCCTCTTTTTTTTTAAATGCAGGAACCATTCTCCTATTTACTGTTATTCCCCCTTTCTGTTACAATTTTCTTCTCCAATGAGCCTTTATTCTTCCCCTTCATCTTCTTCATTTCAGCTTGGGCAGCCCTATAACATTGATCAAGGTAAACGATTTCTTGTTTCTTCTCTTTTATTTTCTATATCCTTTATCTAATCAATTTAAAGTTTGATTAATTCATCGAGGCACCAAATTGAAATTTTCTTCTCTAATTTTCCAGCAAGCTTTGTCTCTTATTCCCCTTCGTTGCATCTTCATTGTTGGTCTCCTCCGATAAGCTTTCTTCTTTCCTCTTTCTTCATGATTCTTCTCTTTTTTTTCTATTTCTGGAAATTTCCTATTTCTATGTTTATATATATATATTATATTCATCCAAATCTGAAATTTATTCTTCAAATTCCAGCAATTCCTATCCTATTGTATTTGTTTCTGGCATCGTCGTCGCACCACATGCAAGATCCATTTTGTAGGCTTCAATCTCTCTCTCTCTCTCTCTCTCTCTCTCTCTATTTC
Source organism: Datisca glomerata (assembly GCA_003255025.1). NCBI lineage: Eukaryota > Viridiplantae > Streptophyta > Magnoliopsida > Cucurbitales > Datiscaceae > Datisca > Datisca glomerata. The sequence goes on along the minus strand of QANY01001419.1, from coordinate 673,583 downwards.
TGCTTCTCTTGGTCTCTCTCTCTATGTTCCTCTTGTTTTCTTGAACAATGTCATCTGAACAAGACCGGTTCATTTGAATCAGACTAAACCAGTTCTGTTAGACCAGGCCAAACCGGTTTGGTCAGACCAGACCAAAATGATTCAACCTGACCAGACTGAACTGGCCCAAAAAAACATAACCAAACCGGTTCAGACCACCCGAACAAAGTTGAACCGATTTGAACCGCTTAATCAATTTACACCCGGTTTCGTTTCCACGTGTCCCAACCTCACTCGCCCTCTAGTTAATTAAATTATTGTAGATATTAAATGAATATGTTGTGAGTTGGGATCCTTAGATTTCTGATCATTAGTTGTTGAATTTAATTTGTAGCGAATCCAGGTACATGATTTACATAGTAATTCGGTTCATATCTTATAAATGGAGCATATATAATTGTTTTTATTATTTCTTTATGTTTCTCATTCTTATGATCAAGTGTTTTATTTATTTTTTCATATCATGATGAAATTATTTACCATGCTATGTATGATTGTATTTTGAGTTATACACATAATAGATATATCTTATATGTTCAGGAATAAGTTCTATGTTTCCTCATATATATGTGATAATTATGAGTTTTGAATCTTGACTCAAGTAAAATGATAAGTAAACAATTGGTAGATTTAGTCATGTCCCTTGGTTATCAAGTAACTAGATTATTCATGTCATGTTATCAAGTTATACGGTTGGATGTCACCATGTTCATGTTAGCGCTCTTTAAGGTTCAGATAACTTTACATGACATCAAGTTTCAGGACACCTAATCCATCATGTTCACGCACGTTACAAGTTCAATTTCAAGTTCAAGTGTGAATCAATTCTGGTTAGGTTGTTAATCGAGGGATATGCCTAGTTGAATTATGATTAATCAAGTACAAGTATCAAAAAGAATAAGTGCAAGTTTAAGTTATGTGAAATCAATTATGTTAATTACAAGTACGTTATGTTATTTAATAATCAAGTGAATGTGTTAAATTAAAGTTATATGAATTATATATTTACATTTATGTCATGTGAAACTCATTAATATGTGTTTAGTTATGGAGTATTTTTAATACTCACCCCCCTCATAGATGAATATGTTACAGGTGATGGCGAGCAATAGGAGTGAGAGACTGCCATTGAGAGCGAAAATATGAGATTTTTCACACTTTATGATTATATGTGTTAGAAACAGATTTTCATTTTAATTACTTTTGTTTCAGGAATTTTATGAATTTCCATGTTTGACTTTCATGTTTTATAGATTTTCATGTACGACATTACAACAGTTTAATGAATCATTCTACTCAAATTAATTTGTTAATTTTCTCTTAAAATAATTTTATGCTTTTGCTATTTAACGTTAAAATTAGGGTAAAATTATGATTTTCAATTTGAGGATTTTCTCAAATTAGGGTTTCAATTGAATTGAGGATTTTCGAATTGTGAAATTTCAAGCATGTTTAACCCTCAGGGATCGGGCCATTACAAATAGTATATAAGTTAAATAAATAAATGCATGCAAATTTCATGTAGGAAGACGTTAAATTTTATAAATTTTGTGAAAACTAATAAAATAACTCGATCTTACATACTTCTTCGCCAATCAATGATATTTCTTTCAAAGTTAATCAAAGGATGAAAATATCGATGGAAGACTTTGAAAAAATAGAAAATACAATGATTGTCCGAGTGGAATTCGTGATAAAAGATATATGAGTAATGTTTATGTTGAAAAGGAACTGGAAATCTTTCAATAGAAGGAGGATAGTGAGGCCCTGAAGGAGAGATTGATGAATGAGAGTTATCAGAAGGGATAAGATATCAAGAAAAGTAAAGGCATGCCTAGATCCAAAGGAATTATTTTCAAATCACAGGAAGATACCTACTGCAAAAGGCAAAAGAAAGAATGAGATAAAGTTTTGAAACTAAAGAATATTCAAGAACACTTTACACCCCCATCATGCTTGAGAATCAAAAGGCTGAGGTGACTATCCATCAAAAGTCACCACAGTATCTATGAAAATCATATGCTGAAACTGTCAAAGATTGGGTCCGTCTTTGATAGTCTAAGCTTTAAAGGATGCCATTTTTTGCATAAACATGTGTAGATGCAAGATGTGACGTGGGTGAGTGCGAGAGTGGTCTAATCCTTAGCAAGTGACCGGATCAACGCCTGAGAACACTAGATAGGACGTCGGGTGGGGAAGGGGGATCACTTTAAACACTCTAGGGTGGTGACAAAATGCTTTCTCACTCTAGAAAATTGTGTTTTGCTGCATTTTTGGATTGTTGATACCATGGTTGTCACCGTCTTTGCGTGAGCGAAGGAGGGAAGGGTTTGGGTGGCCATGTTGCGGCAAAGCATACTGGCCATGTCCAATGGCGGGTTGAATGTCGCCACTAGGGGTCTCGGGGTGGGGTGTAGTGCGGAGTGTTGCTGCGCTCGGGCTGAATCCTTGTGAGGATAGAGCCTTGGCCGCCACTTAGGCTTAGTGGCGGCCAAGCATGCTGGCCAAGTCCAATGGAAGGTTGAGTGTCACCACTAGGGTCTCGAGGGCGGGCCACTGAGGCTCAGTGGTGACCAAGCATGCTTTTCTCGTAGGGCTTGCTTGTGAGCTGCTTTGTCCATGGGGCGTGCGTGCTCAAGGGGAGATCAGCAGTTGGCTTGATGGCAGCATGGAGTAGACTGTAATGGTCGGTTGGCTAGGTGAGAGCTTAATGACGGCATGAGTAGGCGTGGGTGTCCTTGATGGTGGCATGGAGTAGCCCTTAGTGGCAGGTTGGCTTGGTGGGGGCTTGATGGCGACATGGATGGGCGTGGTGTCCATAGTGGTGGCATGGGGATTGATCCTTAGTGGTGGCATGGGTGTTGACCAAGTGGTGGATACGCATGGTGTTGAGTGTGATGCGCCAGAGTGAGCTCATTGGGCAAGTGGGAGTCGCGGGTTTGCTTGAGGATTCCGTGTCACCACGCCACTAAGTGGTGTAAACAAGTCTTTGTTTTATTTGTAGATCTTGCTTTCAGGGACTATCGAGGAGTCGTCGTGTGCACCAGTAGGAGTCGAGCTCTCTTTTTTGGATTCCTCTCTTCAAGTGAGTGAATTACTCATTGTTATACTTTAGATTTTTTTGCAAGTAGGATGTCTCATGATGAACATGCGTCCTCTATAGTATGTTTGTAATATGTTCCTCCCTTAGGAAAGTTTTGAAAATTTTTGCATTTGTTGGACATGCCTCCATTGAACGTGCCTCCGTCGTAGGGTGTTTGTTGTATGCTTCCCCCCTTAGAAAAATGTTTGAAAAATTTGACTCCAACATGCCTCCATTGAGTGTGCATTTGTCATAGTGTTTATAGTATACTTCCCGCCTTGGTAAAATTTTGAAAATTTGTATGGACTTGGTGATTTTCCGTGTAGCCATGTCTCTTGCTTGTAACACATTCTCCTCTATTTTACAGGTTTTTATTTATATCCATGGCTTCTTCAAAGGTTGATCTTACTGCAGGCAAAGGTGAGCCAGCTCCCCTAGTTCTTTCCAAACCATGGTCCTCGATGAAGCCTATTGTTGACCGCATGATTAATGGCATGTCAAAGTCCATTGAGAGGGAGGATAATTTTTTAGTCTTGATGGAGAAAAAGAGTGAGCAGGTTGAGTTCCTTAGGCTTGAGCAAGTGTCGTTCCTTGTGAATACTCGTGGTGATTTTCCAATTCCCCCCATTCACTTGGGGAGTCATTGCAAGTCGAGGGTTGGCTAGGAGGATTGGTGTGCACAAATACTTTCTAACTCTGAGTATGTCATATTGCCAAAGAGAGCCGAAGTTATGGAAGCATTGGAGGTGGCATCCAAATTGTCGATCCAGCGTGACACCGCTCTAGTTCATACACTTTTTCATTGTTGGTGCAGTAACTCACACAAATTCATTGCTGCTTGGGGAGAGTTTGCGCCTACACTAGAGGATGTACATGTAATGTTGCATCTTCTTATGTTTGGTGATTACCACGCCCTCTTCAACACTATGGGGCCTGAAATGCATAGGGTGATTGATCTTCTTGAGGATGTTTGAAGAATTCTCACAAGCATTCTTCTGGCGGTAAAAGCGGGAAGAGGGCAAACTTTTCTTGGTGGATGGTCATCTTCCTATGTTTAGTGATTACCACGCCCTCTTCAACACTATGGGGCCTGAAATGCATAGGGTATTGATCTTCTTGAGGATACCTTGCCAACATGCATTGCTTGGTTCTTGTGGAGAAATACTTCATTTTGACAACATGTTGCATTTCCCTATGCAGGGGCATACTGATGTGAATGAGCACGGACTGATTGTGGCAACATGGGGGTTTCCCACAGGTTAGAGGATGGAGGTGACGGTGCGGCAACACGCTCCTTAGATGTGACTTTCATAGCCTCTAACATAGTTACTACTACTATGGTAACAACTGATGTAGGCTCTCGTGGTGATACAGTCGTGAGAGGGTAGCTCGAGACTAGGGTAGCGACATCTCTACCTCGTCGAGCATCTGTTGATGAGGATCCTCCATTGGATGATGATGATCACCACCCCTTTTTAGAACATGAGTAAGGCAAGGTTGGATGGTGATAGCTCCGGGAGCGACAACATGAGCTACAAAGCTTATGATGTACATGAATTCAAGCTGGAGCTTTCTGAATGGATGGTTGAGTATGACCAAGTTTTAGTGGATGAGACGTTGATCTCGCATCTTCATAAGGTTTTTGAAATTCATTCTGATTATGACATTCAGTTCTTAAACTTTACAAGGCATATTCACCAATCATGCATCGTTATGGTTGGCGAGACATTGTTCATTTTGGCCAACCTTTAGTACAAGGATGCCACCTGGAGGTGGTATCTTATGTGTTGAACATATGGAAGGAGGTGAAGCTATTGCATATGAAGTTGGACTGGTTGAAACCTACTATTTTAACTTTCAGCGATTGCGAGGGAGGTGTACATAGAGCATTTAGAAGAGCGGCGTCACTATCAACAAGAGTGAATGCTTGTGACGTAAGAGAAGATATCAGACTTAGACACAGAGATCAACGAGCATCGTCAGCTCCAAGTAAGGAGCATTGCCGTTAGGCTTGATTCTAAGGAGCTTGTGGCGGGTGATGTTTTTGGGAACCACATTTACATTGCTTGTGTTTCTTCCTGTACCCCTTATGAATTTTGATGTAATAATAACTGATACTACTGTAAACTTTTATTCATGAATGAGATGTCATCTTCTTATCTTCATATGTGGAACGTAGCCTCGTTATTTCTCTCATTTTGTATGCATCGTTTATTTGCTTGTTGGCTTGTAATCTTTATGTGGTAACACATTGCGAGTGCCCTTGGTGAGATCGTGTGAGGTCGTTAGAGTAAACTAGACTTTGTTTGCTCATCATCTCACCTAGCGAGTGCTCCTCCCAGGGGCGTGAGAGCCTTACTCTTGGCACCTGGTGTCTGTAGGGGGCATGAGGGTAGAGGTTGTAAGTGGGTCGGTTCATCCCGCGAAACCGACTGAATCGGCCCGTTAAAGCACGAACTGGCCTGACCCGTGTATGAACAACACCGGGCTGGTTCAGGTCCGCGGGCAAAGCCTGGGCCCTCACATGCCTCACATTTTAGGCCTAGAGCCCAGCCTGGACTGGATCGGGTGTTAAGCTCGGCCCAAACTAGCCCGTAAGGCCCGACGGACCTGAACCTGCCCGGCCCATGGCATTCTCCCTTTATCTAAAAACTTAGAAAATTGTGCATGTATTGGAGCTTGAACCCTTGACATCTCCCTTACAAACCACACTCCTTACAAACCACACTTTTTACCAATAGACCAATATAACTCTTGTCGAAATATTGTGTATCTTGATACACATAAATATATTATTGATCATAAATAGGAGTTAAACAAAAGAATACTAGATTTTCAACGATGTGATTACCCTCACACGGGTGATGTGATTTTTCAATATATTATGAGTAGATTGTGTGAATATAGTATTTCTAATAGAATTTTTAGTATCACTCTTGATAATGCTAGTGCAAACAATAATGCTATTAATTTATTCAAATATATTTTTCTATTTATTCAACGATAGTGCTATTAATTTATTCAAAGATAATTTTATGAGTATATGGCTAGTACTATTTTTCTTTTTCTGGGTTTTCCCCAATGAAGTTTTTTCAGTAAAGGTTTTAACGAGGCTAACTCGGGGGAAGGGGGGGTTAATTTTTTAGATTGTTGTAGGTGATTGATAAATAGGTAGGTGCCAACCTAGTTGGGAGGTGCCTAATTTATAGCGATGCAGCTCTCAAATTCAATAAATAAAAAATAATAAATTTATGATACTTAGAGTGTCCATGATTATTATAATTTTATGTTTAAATGAATACTTTATTAGGATGTACTGAATTTATAGTGATGTAACTATTTAATTCAATGAATAAAATAATTATTTTACTTAGTATGACAAGTTTTTCTATTGAGATTCTAAAGTAAGAAAGGAAAATAATTAAAAGATAAGTAACATGACTTCCATATAACTTAGTGGTAATCCCTACAATTTTTCTATTCTCCACCAAGGTTCAACTCTTCCCATCTACATTTTTTAGAATTGCATCACATTAAAAAGAGGGAAAATGGGCCGGTCTAGTTATTTAATCGGGACCGACCCTAGAACTAGCCTAGCTCAGACTGTCACAGGCCCGACCCATGAGTACACGGGCCAGTTCAACGGTTCATTTCGGGCCTCCGTAAAATTCTAGCGGCCCGGCCTGAAACTGCAACGTGAACCTCCTGAAAAGGCCCGAGACCGCCCCATGAACCGCTCGGGTCGAGCATTACTGGGTCGGGTTGGCCCGGTTGCCACCTCTACATAAGGGTTTCATCGTGGTGATATTGAGCTCAATGAGGCGACACGTGAGTCCGGGTGATACATCAAATACGCGGATTTGAGCAGCGCATTACAAGTATTCACGATGTCTATCATACGTGTTCTGTAAGAAGGAACATGAAAGCCTACGCGAGTCACCAGGCAGGACGCCTATCATGGGTGTTTTAAATAAAAAAGGGCGTGAAAGTCTACGCATCTCACCCAACACGACATTTATCATGAGTGTTCTCAAATAGAGGCGTGAAAGCCTACTTAACTCACCAAGCATGAAGTTTATCATGTGTGTTGTGTTTTTTTCAAGTAGTGGCGTGAAAGCTTACACATCTCACCAAGCATGACACTTATCATGAGTGTTCTTAAATAGATGTGTGAAATCCTATGCAACTCACCAAGCATGATGTTTATCATAGGTAAGGTTGTTAGGATCGCGATCCTACCTAGGATCGGTGGAAGGATATAGGATTGAGGATCAGAGGATCGGAGCGAGGATCGTAAGATCCTATCAATTCTTATTAATTTATTAGTAAAAAATAGATCTATGCTAAAAATACTTCAGTATATTAAAGAAAATGATTATATAACACCAAGTGATCTGCCTATTAAATAAAACTAACATCAAGTTATCTAAAATAACATAATATTAAGTAGAGTTCTCATGGAAACATATATGTGATCCCCTAGATAAAAGGTTTCAAACTATAAATGATAAATAAATAAATATGTAAAGATACTTATTAATTAAATATGTTAAGATCTTTATTTTAATTAGGTTTGAGAGTGTTTGATTTATAAGTTAATTTAATAATCTTGTAACAATAAAAAATAATGTCTAAATATAATAAAATAGTGGTGGTGAAATTCATTCTAATTTTGACAGTGTAAGTCATAAAATAAATAATTTCAAGTGTCATAAAAATAGTCTAATGTTTAATTAAATATAAAAGATATTAATTTATATTACAGACATAGGCATAATTGGTGTAGTGATTAAACGATCATTATTCTAAAACATAAATAAATAAATATGTAAAGATAATTATTGATTAAATATGTTAAGATCATTATTATAAATTTATAATACATTAGGTTTAAGAATGTTATAAGTTAAAATTTAATAAGTTTGCAATAATAATAAAATTGATGTCCAAATAATACAATAGTGTCGGCGAAATTTATTCTAATTTTGATAACTTTAAGAGGTGTACATCTAATTTTGATAACTTTAAGAGGTGTAAATCATAAAAATAAATTAAAATGTCATAAAAATAGTTAAATATTTAATTAAATATAAAAGTTGTTCATTTTTGTTACACAAGCTTAGTTGGTTGAGTGGTTCAAATCCCACCATCAACACTTTTTAATAACAAGGCCGAAATCAAGTAGTTTACATAAGCACTAGGATTGGTGCCGGATCGCGATCACATGCGATCCAACGATCCGGATCGCAAACCTGGATCGATCCTACCAAAAAATGATCTTCTAGATGATCCAAATCGCTGACCCCTCCTAGGATCATAGGTTCGTAGGATCGTACAATCCGGATTGAGATCCTGACAACCTTGATCATAGGTGTTTCTTGAATAGAGGTGTGAAAACCTATGCAACCCACCAGGCATAACGCTTATCATGGGTTTTCTAGTAGTGGCGTGAAAGCTTACGTAACTTACTAAGCATGACGTTTATTATGGGTGTTCTTAAATAGAGGTGTGAAAGCCTATGCAACTCACCAAGCATGACATTTATCATGGGTGTTTTCAAGTAGTGGTGTGAAAGCCTACTCAAGTCACCAAGCATGACGTTTATCATGTGTGTTCTTGAATAGAGGCTTGAAAGCCTATACAACTCACCATGCATGACGTTTATCATGGGTGTTTTCAAATAGTGGCTTGAATGCCTATCTAACTCACCAAGCATGACGTTTATCATGGGTATTCTTAAAAGGGGCGTTGGAGTCCCATTAAGTAGCGATATTTTGTAGCACATCTTTAGAGTCAAAATTTTTTGAAGTTCCTTCGTTCATTCCAAGTTTGAGTACAGAAGACCGGGCCAATTGGCTTCTATCAAACCTAGTTGGCTCAATGGCTATCATTCAGGCAATGACAAAATATTTTCATGTACAAAAAGAAGCAACTGACAAAATACCTATGCATAGTATTTCTTGATAAAATTGAAGTTGATAGGTGATGGTAATGGGCATCTTGTTTGGGGATCGACTAAACGCCAGTATCGACTTTCGGCTAAGGATGCTATCTCACAGGGTCTTCCCATTTTGGTGTTAACTTTTGAGCATGCATACCCCGCATGACATAATCTGCCACTTTCAATACCAGGTCACCTTCTTGGAACTACAGACGTACCATTGCCTCGTTGGTTTTGATCATTCTCTCCTGGTAGGCTTGGATGCTTTCCTTGACCCTATCTCTCCTTTCATCTATAGCTTCTAGATCACCAAAATGGGTGCGACAATCAACTCCTGTTGAAGAAGCTAGCCAATGGTACCATTACCTCTGTAGGTATGACTACTTCACAACCATAGACCAAAGCAAAGGGGGTCGCTTGTGTCAGAGACCGCTTCATTGTTCGGTATGCCTATAGTGCTCAATGAAGTAATTCATGCCATGTGTTCTGGGCGTCGTGGGCCATACGACTAAGTATCTTCAGTAACGTCTTGTTAGGTATTACCTTGGGATAATAAGGTGTGGACTTATCATGGTGGATGGCATATGCTTCGAACAGTTCAACCATTGCCTGAGATGATTTATCTTGGTAGCCCAAATCGACATATGATGTTCTCCTTGATAAAGTTATAGACATGCACGCTTGTCCCCTTCTTGAGTGCTATGGCCTCTGCCCACTTAGTGTAACAATTTGTAGCGATAAGGATCCATATATAACCTTTTGACGCAGGTGAGATGGGTCTAACGAAGTCCAGAGCCTAGGTATGAAACGGCCAAGGGACCTCCCTTGGGTGTAAGGATACGGATGGGCCTGTTTAACTTTTTTGAGGACTTGACAAGCGTGAAAATTTTGTGCATAGTCCAATGTATCAGCTTCCATGGTGGGTCAATAGTACCCTATCTTGAGCAATTCCTCGTATAGTCTCCTACCTCCTTGGTGTTCGCCACATGCCCCTTTATGTACTTCTTTCATGATAGTTCGTTGATTATCAATACCCAAACACTTAAGAGGATGACCGTCCATACTAACCCCACATAACTCTCCATTGAGCATAATGAAATGAGGACTCCGCTTCTTAATAATGGAGGCATCTGCTATGCTTGATGGGAGAGTACCATCGTTCAAATACGAGATGTAAGGTTGTCGCCAATCCATCATAACTTCCACTAGATGAACTTCTTTGGGTTCGGGGATCAATTGACATTGAAGACAAATCTTTTGTGCAGTCATGGCCTTCTTGGTCATGTTTGGCCAATAGAAACCCATCATTTGGAGACAGCGGTGTAGGAGCGGCCTCCCCTAGCATAATAGTCTTCATGTAGACGCTTGAGGTGGCTGTGGCCTTCCTCCAAACTCGTGCATCGTGAAAGTATTCCATCAACCCCCTATATAAGAGAACTCCACTAAAATTAACAAAGTTCCTCAACTCCTTGTTCATAGAAGCTTCCCCTTGAGATAATTGCGCTTTGATCTCGCATCTCCAATCCGATGATGGTGGCTTAGTGTTACCCTCAGCTACGACGCTCGTGGTTTTAATAGTGACTTCGACCACTGGAATATGTTTGGTGGCTAAAGATGCCAGGGCATCAGCATGGCGGTTGTTAGATCTGGAGGTGTGTTCAAAAGGAACATCATTAAATGTGGCAACAAGCTTTTGAACCTTATGGCGGTATTGTGCAAGAGCAGGTTCATTCACGGCAAAATCTCCTCTAACTTGGTTGATGATCATGTTGGAGTCCCCTTTGACCTTGATAGTGATGCCACCCTTATCCTTTTCATATCGAAGTCCAATATAAGAGCTGCATACTTAGCTTCGTTGTTCGTACATGGAAATGTCAATTTCCATGTCATTGAATAAATGTTGCCCAAGTGATCCTCCAAGACAAGTCCTGCTCCACCGCTAGAATGGGTCAATGACCCGTTGAATGTCAGAGCCCATGGTGCACCTTCACAACAATTGATTTCATGTAAGACTTCGGGTATGGTCTCATCTAAAGGTTCCAATTCACCACTTAAAAAATGGGCCAGCAAATCGGTCAACGCTTGACTCCTTTACGCCTTCGGGGTGAGGAGCGTAATGTCAAACTCACTCAACAACATTGTCCATCACGTTAGTCTCCCATTCAATGCAGGCCTGGTTAAGAGAAAACGAATATGATTGGACTTAGTTATTAAAGGAACTTGATTACCCAACATGTAGTGTCAAACTTTTTGCTTGGCAAATACAAGAGCAAGAAAATGTTTTTCACAAGGTGTATATCTAAGCTCAGCATCCCTTAGGACCCTACTCAAATAATACACATGGCACTCTGCCCCCTCCTTTTCTTATGCCAACAGGGCTCCAATGAACTTGAAGGTTAAGGTGATGTAAAGCAGCAATGGTAGGTCACTATGTGGTGACACCATGGTGGCTGGTACGAGGAATACATCCTTTATGGCATCATACTTCTGTTGGTGCTCCTATGTCCATGAAAAGATGTGATCTCCCTTCAAGAGTGGTTGTATATCGCTGATGGAGTCGGCGAGGGAAAGTATGAACTGGCAGATGTAGGATACCTTTCCCAAGAACGCTTTTAACTCCTTCATGGATCATGGTGAGGGCATGTCCCTGATAGCATTTACCTTGGATTAATCAATGTATATACCCCACTTGTGTACACAAAATCCTAAGAACTTTCTCCATGAAACAGTGAAAGCGTACTTCAATGGATTCGTTTTAAGCTTGTACGCGCAGCACCTTTCAAAGACACTCCACAAGTGCTTCAGATGTGAACCCCTACTATTTGCCTTAACTACTAGATCATTCACATAGTCCTTAACATAATCATGGATCATGTCATGGAAAATTATTGTCATAGCCCGTTGGTAAGTAGCCCTTTCATTCTTCAATCCGAAAGGCATCACCACATAGTAAAAGTTTCCAAAGGGTGTCCGGAAGGTGGTCTTCTCATCATCTCCGATATCCATCGTGATTTGATTGTATCCACTAAACCCATACATGAAATAGAAAATTTCATGTTCCTCTGTAGCATCGATCAAGGTGTCTACATTAAGTAGCGGGAAGTCATCTTTGGGGTACGCCTTGTTCAAGTCTCTAAAATCAATAAAACAACGGATTTGAGCATTTTTCTTCTTTACCGGAATGATGTTTGCTAACCATGTGGGGTGCTTGATAGGCTTGATAAATCCCGCCTCTATGAGATTGGGAATTTCATACTTGATTTGGAGCTCCACCATGGGGTGAAAATAGCGAGGGTGTTGCTTGACAGGTGTGCATTGTTCGTAGACCACTTCCTTATGCGTCGCTAAGGTAGAATCAAACTTCGGCATCTAAAAATACGACCATGCAAAGAGATCCTCAAACTCATTCAAAAGCCTTATCAAGTCATCTCATTGTTTACTCTCTAAGTCCTTTACTAGGAACACCGCCCTATTTGTGCTCCCCTCCCCAATATGGACTTTCTCTAGCTCCTCTTATGGTGGTGATGGCTTGGTTAGTAGAGGCACTTCTGGTGGTTCACAATTCATCACAGGAATCCCTTGGATAAGTCCTTGTGCCTTAGCAAATGCCTCATCTGTCATTATATCCTCATATGCTTTAACATCAGGAGGATCGGGCTGTACGCCTGACCCCACGCACCATCAAAAGCAGTACGCCCTCTTTCTGTTTGGAAAAGTCAACGGGTTACCAACTTTGTCCCCGATGTAAGTACTTCGTTTCCTTTCCCCACCTCCCATTATGGTGAAGGGGTGGCAACTATCCTTATAGGTGCGGCGGCACCTGCCATCGTAAGTTCATCAGAGAGAGTCCCCTCTATCAGGTGAGCCTCAGTCTCATCGAATGGCACTTTAGTAGCCACCATCGTGATGTTCTTACCACGCCATCGTGATTTCAGGCACTGATGCAAGGTTGATGGGACACTTTCATGGTTGTGAATCCGTGGCCTCCCAAACAATATGTGGTACATCGTATTGTACTCGATCACATGAAAAAAGTTGGTGGTTCATATTGGTCCAATTTGTAACTCCACATTGACATAACCCATCGTCCTCACACTCGATGATGAGAAACCCGTCACAACAAGTAATTGTCTCACTAGTCTCCTCTCTAGGATGATAACCGCCTTAAAGGTAGCAATGACATGACATTCACTCCCGATCCAGTGTCAAATAGGGCATGCCTTACTTGCATGCCATTGATCGTTGCCTCTACATAAAGGGGGCAATTGTGTCCCGTCCTCTTAACATGTTGGCCAGCATTGGTGAATGTGATGGCAGTCTCCTCATCCACCTCATATTGCTCAAAGGAGGTTGTGCAAAGTAACAATTCATCCGAGCATAATTTTACTGAGCGACATCTATTAGTGTTTTGAAGACTTGACGCCGTGCAATATCCTCCAAACGAAGCGTATCCAAAGTTCTGACAAGTCCTTGTGTTCAAGAGTTTATCTATGAAAGCGGTGTGTCCTCCTATAGTTGCTTCTTCATCTACTTCCTCCACTATGGTAACATATGAGGTAGATCCTATTGCGCTTGCGCTAATCATGTTGACATTGGCATGTTGGGGAAAAATGGTGGATCCACGGGTCTGACGCCTTCTGTAATGATCTGGCCTTTTTTCAACTTCTCATCAAAGAATCTTCTAAAAATTTACACTCTTAGGTGGGGTGTGATGTAGTGCGATGATATCTGTAAAAGTTTGGGAACTCTTTTCCTACCTTGTAGGTTGCACGGTGACCCGAGGCAAGGTGATCTATGTGTCCTTTATCTAAACATTCACTAATAATGCTTCCACCTTATCCATGGTGCAAGGAAAAGGCGGAGGATCATTCCTGACCGTGCCCCTATGCTTGTCCAGTCGCTACTTGAGGATGGTAGCATGATGTGGTGGGTCTCCAAGGGCGGTCAAGGCTATCATTCCTCTCGGGTTGTCGTGGCCTACGTATTGAAGCGCTTGTCCTTTTGCATGCTTCTATCAAGCGAGTGAAGGTGACAATCCTAAAGTTCTCAAAGTAGACCTCGTAATCACCCAACATCTCTCCGATGCACATCTTCACAAAGGCTTCCTCCTTGCAATCTTCTGGCGATCCATGGCATTCTCATTGAACCGTTGAACGTATGACACAAGGTCGTCACTAATCTTTTGCCCCTCTAGATCTAGTATGCTAGTCTTCTCCTCTATGACAAAGAACTTTGCCAAGAAGGTTGATACCATTTGCGTCCATGTCAAGATCCACTCGGGTGCTATGCTCACATACCAACTGTAAGCACGCTCCATCAAGGACTTAGAGAGTTCCCTCAAACGCATGAACTCATCATAATAATAGGGTCTCATGTCATCAACGAAACGTATCACATGTTTTTTGGAACACCCATTTCGGCCATTACACTTTCAAAACTTTGGGGGAAAATAATCCACCGGGTATAGTCTCAAAGCTATGTCAGCTGAATATGGGGGTCTAAAGTTGACAATGGAGTCATAAGTGATTCTCTTACTCTATCCTCTTGGAGTACCTTTTGGAAGGATTCATGTGTATTGAAACGACTACTTCCAACAAGAATGTTTGTGCTTGGGGTGAGGTTGGTTTGAGCTATTGTAGTAGTAGTCGGGGTAGTGAAGTTGTCCAAAGGTGTTGGTGTAACATTGACTTGTGCAAGAGCCTGAGTGTTGGATTGAATATTTGGTTGAGAATAGTTATGGGCTAATGCTTATGAGTGAACACCTACGGCGAAGGATGATTGGACGCCCATGAGAGAGGTCAGTGGCACGCCTATTGTGGAGGTTGGTTGCGCTCCCATGATGGAGACTCGTTGCGTGCCCATGGTGGAGGTTGTTTGCGTGCCCATGATGGAGGTTGGTTGCGCACCCATGGTGGAGGCTAGTTTCTCTCCCATGGTGGAGGTTGGTCGCGCAACCATGGTGGAGGGTGGTGGCGCGACCATGGTGGAGGCTGGTTGCGCGACAATGGTGGAGGTTGGTTGCGCACCCACGATGGAGGTGATTGGTTGTGCCTATGATGGAGGTAGTTGGTTGCGCGCCTATGGTGGATGCTTTTTGCGCGCCCATGGTGGAGGCTGACTGCGGGTGATGTGGTGTGGTGGCACTGATGTACGCATTCAATGTATCAATGACTCTCCTCTTCTCAGTGTTAGAAGCTTGGAGTTCTTGAATGGCTTCGACTTGCTCTTGTGCTTGTGTAGGTGCGCTTGGTGGTGACTCACGAGAGGTGTTGTCCTCCTCTTCTTTGTGTTCGTCGTTTAGTATGGATCCATCTCCTTCCATGTGTGATAAAGCTTCTCTTACATTTGCACGTCCGACCATGGTGGTCCTTTGCAAGAGTGACAAACCACTCCCCAACAGAGTCGTCAAATGTAGATGCAAGGTGTGACATGGATGGGTGAGTGCGAGAGTGGTCTAATCCTTAGCAAGTAACCGGAACAACGCCTGAGAGCGCTAGAGAAGACGCTGAGAGGTAAAGGGGGAGCACTCTAAACACTCAAGGGTGGTGACAAAATACTCTCTCTCTTTAGAAGTAGGAGCCTCTCTCTAGAAGTGGAAGCTTCTCTCTAGATGTGTGAGCTTCTTTCTCTAGAATGAGAGCTTCTCTCTCTAAAGTTTCATTCCCCTCAAAATAAATGAGGAGCCATCCTTTTATAGGTGATCAAAATGAGGGGGGACCATTGCAACTAATCCATTGATTAGTTGCAAGCCCGCCAATCAAATTGTAGCTGACTAATCATGCTTAGGTGGGTAAGAGGAGAATTTCACATGAGCCAATCAGGTGGCACCACGTGGTTCTTTATGTAGTGACCATGATCTAAGTAGAACATGCCTAGCTGGTGGGGCTCAATGACGATGTTCACCCAACGCCTCCTCTCAAAAGGTTCTTTCAAACCAAACCCCTCTCCAAGGTGGGAGGGTAGCACACCCTCAATGTCTAAAGTGGTCGTACTGAAGAGGTATGTCCTCTTCCAATACAACATATGCTCGCCCCTAATCCTACCAGCCCAGAGCCTCCCAAGCGTTCCTAGGCAACCATATGTCCACCCAAGTCTTTATCACTTGACTTGGTGGTTTATGATGTGACGACTCATTGTGATAGTGGAGTGATATGTCTAGTCTGAAGTATGTTATTGTTGTCTTTGAGTTGTATTATGAAGGGTGATCCAAGCACCTCCATGGTAAACCCATAAGGGTGCTACCATGATGGTGAAATCAATAGTGCTACCGTGGGAGTGACATCAATTGTGCTACCATAGGGGTGACATCAATTATGCTACTGTGGAAGTGACATTAATAGTGTTACCATAAGGGAGACACCCCATGGTACTGCCATGGGGACAACCCATGGTACTGCCATGGGGACAACCCATGGTACTGCCATGGGGACAACCCCCATGAGTACCTTAGTGGCGGCACCATATCAGGTGCACCTTAGTGGCGGCACTCCATGGTGCACCACAGCGACGACACTCCATGGTGCATCATTATGGGAGAAACTCTTGATATGCCATAAGAGTTATGCTTCACGGGAAGTCAACGTTAAGGTCGTAAACCTCCATGTACAACATGTGTTTATTAGTTTGCTTACTTGAAACCAAAATGAGAAGAGAAAGATTAGGAATTTTGTATAGAAAGTTTCAGTTTGGCTACATTCATGTTGTAGATTCGATAGGCATTTCAAGTGTAATTGTACTGCTTTGGAATTGTACTATTAGCTTGCATCTCTAATACAAGAAACTTTTTTGATTGTTACTCTGATGCATATCTAGATTTATTTTCTTCTACGGCAACAAAAAAGATAGTGTTAGATGGGCAAATTTTGATAAGATTGCTAGCACAAAAAACAACAACCTCCCCCTGGTTAATAATGGGTGATTTTGACGAAATGGTAGCTAAAGTTGATAAGTATGGTGGTAAAGAATTTTATTTTCCTAGAGCTCAAAGGTTCAGAAACCTTATTAATAATTGTGAGGTGTGTGATACCTATGTAAAAGGATGCTCCTATACGTAGAGAAATTATAGGGATGGGCAAGGCTTCATTTAAGAGAAATTGGACAGAGTGCTACTTAATATAGCTGCTATGTATAGCTTCCCCTATCTTGAGGTAATGGTCCCTCCCAATATTGTTTCTGACCACAATATGCTGATAATTATTCTTTTCAGCAAGAAACCCTTATGAAGTAGAAACTTCAAATTTAAGAACATGTGGATGCTTGAAGATGGCCATGAAGATGTTGTGAAAAGAGCTTGGGAATGTGGGGGTACAGATAAAGGTTTGGCAAACCTAATCTCAAGACTTAAGTGTTGTAAAAGATCCTTGAAGGATTGGAACAGATCTGTAAAAGGCAACGCCTAGCAAGAGATAGAAGCTATCAAAAAGCAAACTAAGTGTGCGTAAAGATGAAGATCCAACTGAGAGGGAGGAGAAAAAGACTCTTAAGAACATATTAGTGGGCATTTGGAAAAATGAAGATACTTCGTGCAAATCATTTGAGGGCCATGTGCGAAACATGCGGTTGAGAGAGATGCCAAATTTTCTTTAAGGCGAGTGGGGGATTATTGGGGGTAATGCCCTCAATGGATTTGTATTGACATCTTAATATGAAATTTAAGGGAATAGTATTTTTCTTATAATTGTTCCTTTAAATTATTGTTTAATAATTTATATAAATATCCAAAAATTTCATATTCATTAATGAGACTATGATATTGTATTAGTACTGAACATGAATAATTCTCGATGTTCGGCCACATCAATAGAGAAGAAAAATAATTAAAGCAAATGCCATAGAAGCAGTATGGGAATAGTTAAATTTGCCATGTTGGCAGTTCTGAAGAAATTGATCTGTAGCTACTCGCCTAACCAAGATACCTGAAGTATAAAAGTCACAAAGGAAGTCACGAATGCCAGAGAAGCCAATTGAGGGAATTATCACCATGGCAAAGCTGATAGCAATCACTAGAACTGTCAGATTTCACCACCATACGCCAAATGATTCAAATTCAAAAACTTGTTAATACTGATAAGCAAGGCTTAGTTATTCATGCAAAACGTGGAAGATAAACTCAATCTCAAAGAATATTCCATTTATTCTCGCTTTATTTCAGAAATTAAGTTGTAATACAAGCCTATAAATACATGCCAAATTGTAAACTGAATGATCATCGAATACAAGCCATTGCAAATTGCTTACTCTCGTGCTTATTTTCTCTACTCTTGATATTTTCTATTTTAGAGGAAAAAATTCTTTTACATTTTGGTGCTTTCATTGAAAGCCGAGAGAAAACGCTCGAGAAACCCACCCCAAAACCCTAAACATGCCTAGAACTAGATCCAACGCAGCTTATAATGTAGACAATGAAGCTAGAAAATCCAATGACCAAACAAATCAACCGACCCCACCATTGGAGATACTCCAGACAATTCTGACTGGGATGCGAGAGATGGAAGAACGAAATGCAGAAACGCAGCGCAATACGTGGAGAGCTATGTAAGAACAGATCCATGTTCTTCAACAAGAGATGGCTTAGATGCGTGGTGAGGTCAGCCAAAGAGAAAATAATGAAGAACATGACATCCGTTTAGAGATAACAGGTGAGAGGCGAGACAAGAAAACCTCGAGAATAGCAGGAGCATGCAACGAGAAGAAGGTGAAATCCAGTCTCAGAACAAAGAAAAGGAGGTTGTAGAGGAGATGTGCTAGTCTAAAATTATCACCAAGGAAGTTGTAGAAGAATTACTGGAACAAAAGATGCTGGAGATGAGGGACCTGGGGAGTACCTAGAAAAAGTGACCTTGAATCTCTCACTCGTACCTCGTTGAGTCCAGAGATTCTGGCGGCTCCTGTACCCAAGAAATATGTGGCTTCAAAGTTCAAGTGTTACGAAGGGAAGATAGATCCAGTCGATCATCTCTGCCATTTTAGGTAGATAATGGCACTATATTAGCATGAGGATGAGTTAATGTGCAGAATGTTCCTAACCAGTCTGGATGGAACAACCTTAAAATGGTATCATTCGCTCCATGTTCATTCGATTACTAACTTTGATGTTATGTCTTCTGTCTTTCTGGAACAGTACTCTACATATCGAGCAGTAATGGAGGACATGGAGTACCTCCTCACGATCACGATCAATGAAGGAGAATCCTTACGGGAATACACCCATAGATTCTTGTTTGAGACTTACTTTTAGAAAAGCATTAGGACTAAACTAATCCTTGTTTGAAGATTTGTCCAAAATAAAACCTTTATCTATGACGGAGGCTTTCCAAAGGGCTCAGACTTATATCACACTGGAAGAAGAAAAGAAGATTCTATTGAAGGTAAACGAATGAAAAAAGAAGAATCACAAAAGCGAGAAAGGAACTCCATATTAGAAAGGAAGAGGACTGATAGGATAGACAAAACCAACAAAAAGGGGTGGAGACGGGGAAGAATAGAGTACCAAAGGAAATACTCGAGTATAGTACATCCAAGGGACAAGGTCTGCACACCGTTGACCCTCTTAGTGAAGCCATGGTTAAAAAGGCCAGCACCACTTACAAGAGAACCCAGTTACAAAGACAAGGATAAATATTGTTCCTTCCAGATGAGCAGTGGACACTATACTAGAGATTGTTTTCAAATCAAAGAATATATTGAAGAAATTATAAAAGATAGATATTTGTGTCGATTTATGAAAAGAGAAGAGCAAAAAGAGGAGGAAGAAAAAAAAGACTGTGGTGATGACAAGCGTGACAACGAGAAACAACCTATTCGCGTTGTCAGCACTATCATTGCCCTAACGGAGTAGGAAGGAACAAAAGGAAGCAGTATTGTAAGAAACCAATGTTGGAGAAGAGCATGGAGAACCACTCATTTGACAGTGGAATCTCCCGCTAGTATTTGATGATCTAGATCTCAAACACGACGGACGCTATAACGATGCACTTGTCGTTTCGATATAGGTCGGCAATTGCCTTTTGAGAAGAATTCTTGTAGATGATGGAAGCACGGTTAACATACTGTACCAGACCACATTAGAAAAGATGTCAATGGGAGATCAAAAGTTGCAGGGGACCTCGCAACAGTTGATAGGTTTTAATGGAGCTATCAGCTATTGAGGGGATCCTTACTCTCCTAGTAAGAGCTGAACCTTTTAATCATATGACTGGGTTTATGATTCTGGATACTTTATCCCTGTACAATGCCATTCTGGGAAGAACATAGCTGCATAAGATGAAGGTTGTACCGTCAACATTCGACCAAGTGTTTAAGTACCCCTTTCTGAAATGAATCAAGACCATCAAAGGAGACCAGGCTTCAGCCCACATTTATTCTCTGACTATATTGGAATCTGCAAGGAAAAAGTGTACAGAAGAAATAGAACTCATACAGCCAAAGGAAGCAACTCAATATCAATCAAAGGACGAAGTGGGGGAACAAGCATAGTTCATGTGCTTAGAAGAAGGAACACAAAAGATGACAAACATCGGCACCTGCCTCAAACAAGCAGAGAAAGACATGTTGATCGACTTTCTATGAAGGAACAAAGATGTTTTTCTCGCTACTACGTAAGAAATGCCAGGGATTTCAGAAGAGATTATAAACCACAAGTTGCACACGCATCCAATAGTAAAACCTGTAAAATAGAAGAATAGGAGTTTCACGCTAGAACAGAACAAATCAATAAAGGAAGAAGTAGGTAAGCTACTAAATACAGGATTTATTAGAGAAGTTGACTATCCAGAGTGGCTGGCCAATGTGGTGATGATACGAAAAAGGAATGGAAAATAGAGAATATTTGTGGATTTCACCAACTTAAAGAAAGCTTTTCCAAAGGATGACTATCCGCTACAATTGACCGAATGGTAGACGCCACATCTAGAAATGAGCTCCTCAGCTTTTTGGATGCCTACAATGGATATAACCAGGTGAAATTATTCCAACCTGACAAAAAAAAACTTCTTTCATTACTGAATATGAAATCTATCATTATAAAGTAATGCCTTTTGGGCTGAAAAATGTAGGAGCTACATATCACAGATTAGTGAAAAAATATTCCAGAGTCTCCCAAGAACTTGCGCTCTTAGTTCTTTATGAGAGTAGGACTTATAAATTGTTGATCTCAAGGACTTGCGCCCTTAGTTCCTTCTGAGTGTAGAACTTATGAATTGCCCTTCCCAAGGACCTGCGTCCTTAGTTCCTTTTGAGAGTAGGACTTATGAATTGCCCCTCGCAAGGACTTGCGCCATTAGTTCCTTCTAAGAGTAGGACTTATGAATTGCCCATCCCAAGGACTTATGCCCTTTGTTCCTTGTGTGCTTTCCTGGAAGAAGAGTTAGAAGGTTGACACTAGAGATTTTTACGTGGAAAAACTTTGCAGAAAAAAACCATGGGAAAAATATTCACAATAAAATCATAATTACACAAAGTACTTTAAATGAGATGCATTCCATGGTTTTGCCAGGTCTTCTCCTTCCTCTATTATCAAGTAGTAATACTCAGTTCCTCCTGTGCCACTGATTATGTATGGTCATTCCCAAGCTGGCCCAAGCTTTCCTTCTGATTGAAAGACTTTTCTTACGACTAGATCTCCTTTTTGGAATTTTCACTTCTTCATTCTTTTCTGAAAATAGGATCTCATTTTCTGATTACAACGCGCTATTCTAATTATGGCAGCTTCTCTTCGTTCCTCCAATTGATCTAGAGTTCTTCTGAGGAGTTCATCATTGTGTTGCTCATTCAACTCTGATCTCACTGTTGGGCTTCCAATTTCGACGGGAATCACTGCTTCTTCCTCCAATGCTAAGGAGAACGGTGTTTCTCCAGTGGCCTCTCTAGAAGTAGTTCTATATGCCCAAAGTGCAGCCGGTAGTTCCTCTACCCATTTTTCTTTTGCGGAATCTAGTCACTATCTCATGCTGTCGAGTATAATACGATTGGATCTCTCAGATTACCCATTTCATTGTGAATAGTATGGAGTAGAAAAATGATTGGTGAGTTCACTCCTTTGCAGATGCCTTTAACATTTTTTTCCTGTGAACTGTAGTCTGTTATCTGAGACCCATTGACTTCTTCTTCCCTGATTCTCGCGAAA
The DNA here is from genome assembly GCA_003255025.1 of Datisca glomerata. NCBI lineage: Eukaryota > Viridiplantae > Streptophyta > Magnoliopsida > Cucurbitales > Datiscaceae > Datisca > Datisca glomerata. Next base: position 651,398 of record QANY01001419.1, on the reverse strand, counting down.
GCCTCCGCTTCTATCCATTTCATGAAGTAGTTTGTGGCCACTAGCAAGAAGCACTTCTGAGCTGGCGCAATGGGGAGTGGATGGATGATGTCGAATGCCCACTGCATGAAAGGCCATGGGCTTGCTACTGGGGCAAATCGTTGGCATTTGTCACATTTCTTCACATATTGCTTGGCGTCTTGATGCATTCTAGGCCATTAATATCCCTCATATAAGGATTTGAGAGCTAATGATCTTCCCCCAGTGTGGTTCTCACATAATCCTTCATGAATATTGGCTAAGACATTCTGCGTTTCTTTCTCCTTCAAATATTTCAAGTATAGTCCTAAAAAATATTTTTTATATAATAATCTATTTATTAATATGTACCTTGCACTTTATTGCTGGACTTTTTTTGCCTAGAGTGTTTCCTCAGGGAGTACTCCCTTTTTTAGATAGGGGATTAAATCATGCAAATATGGAGATGTACGTGGACGACATGTTGGTAAAAAGCAAAGGATGAGAAAATCATATCCAAGATCTAGAGGAGGCTTTCTCAGTCCTGAGAAAGAACTCAATGAAGCTAAATCTAGAGAAGTGTACTTTCGGCATTGCTACAGGCAAATTCCTTGTCTATTAATAACACGGCGAGGGATAGAAGTTAACCCAGACCAAGTGAAGGCTATAATGGAAATGAAGTCCCCGAGGAAAAAAAGAAATTCAAGGACTAACTGGGAGACTCGCGGCACTCAATAGGTTTATTTCTAGGTCAACATATAAATGCAAGCCGTTCTTTGATAAATTGAGAAAGAACTCTACAGACAAATAAGATGAAAAGTGCGAAGAGGCCTTCAACAGAATCAATGAGTATTTAAAAACACCCCCACTACTCTAAAAACCAATGCATGGTGATCAACTCCTCTTGTATGTTACAGTTCTAGAAATAGTTGTAAGTGTTATGCTCATTAGAGAAGAAGAAAAGAAGCAGAAGCCCATATACTTCATCAGTAAAAGCTTGGTGGCAGCAGAGACAAGATATAAAAAGATGGAAAAATTAATACTGGTGATCGAACTGCTTTAAAGAAGCTTAGACCTTACTTGCAGGGACATAGCATTAAGGTATTAACTGACACACTTGATAAAATTCTACTACACTCCCCAGAGGTAAGTGGAAGAATGGAAAAATGGGCAATTGAACTAAACTAGTATGAGATCAATTATGAGACCAAAACTTCAATCCAAGGGGCAAGTGTTAGCAGATTTCATCACAGATTTTACTGAAGAAATAATGAGTCCAGAACAACCTAAAGAAAAGGAGAACAAGTCTTGGAAACTATATGTTGATGGTGCTTCTAACAATAAGGGAGCAAGAGTTAGAGTAGTGGTGCAAACCCCATTCAAAGAAACATTAGAGCATTCAATCTCATTTGGATTTAATGCATCGAATAATGAGGCTGAGTATGAAGCGCCAATAGTTGGAATATCTTTGCTACGAGAATATGAGGTAACCGACGTGAAAATATTTTGTGATTCCATGTTAATTGCCAAACAGGTAATAGAAGAATACATAGCTAAAGATGAGAAAATGATATAAGTTATTTACATCGAGCAAGAGAATTGCTGAACACGTTCAAATGCTACGAGATTCAACAAATCTCAAATCTGAGAACGGACACGCAGACGCGCTAGCAAATTTGGGATCATCTTTGTGATTCCCGCATAAAAGAAATGTACCTGTGGAATTCTTGTAGAAACCAAGTATTCAGCCCTCATCGAATAACATTGTTGAAATGAAAATCAGAAAGGAGGCAATTTATAAATCTTACTCTCAGAAGGACCTAAGGGTGCAAGTCCTTGGGAGGAGAAATTCATAAGTCCTACTCTCAGAATGATTTAAGGGCGCAAGTCCTTGGGATAGGAAATTCATAAGTCCTACCCTCAGAAGGAACTAAGGACGCAAGTTCTTAAGAGGGAAAATTCATAAGTCCTACTCTCAAAAGGAATTAAGGCCATAAGTCCTTGAGAGGGGCAACATATAAGTACTACTCTCAAAATGAATTGAAACACAAGCTGCAAAGGTTAAAGAGCAAGAACAGAAGATAATAGATGGAACAAAAACAGAAGAAAGAGAATCGTAAGTCCTTCAAGATTTGAGCCCAAACCAGAAGGCAGAGCTGAGCTTAGACCAGAAAACTAAAAAATAAAGGCTTCAACAGCTGAGTCTAGACCAGAAGGTAGAACAGAGACCAAACCAGAAAGATCAGAAGTTCATGACATGCAAGTTTCAGAAGCCGAACTCATACCAAAAAGCTCAAACCCGAACGCCAAGATCTTTGGCATTCTAGAAAAGAAAAAGTCAGAACATCAGAATTAAGGAAAGAACTTCAGAGCAGAAATTCTTATCCAGATATTATTACTTCATTTCAAGTCAGAGAAAGTAATATATATGGACGTCTATGAGGTAAGCCCAGATTAATAATTCTGATTGATATAGCTTTGTAGGAAGATAAAAAGCAAGGAATTTGAAAAAGCTTCTACATTGATAAGATGGAAGTATATAAAAAGTTATAGTTGTAAATTGCTTAAAAAACTAAAACTAAAGGGGAGCAGTGTCCTCATTCTACACTTTAGAAGAGATCTCAATGGGGCCTAAGGCATATTTTACGAGGGAAGTATCGTCAGTGACTCCAGAATGGTTGATCTCAGCTCGACCCACAAAAGTGGTGTCTTCACTCTACTCATCAACAGAAACATCGCAGAGAGTTTTCCTTGGAGGAGCCTTCATTGAGCCATCTCTATAACCCACACTATAGATTACCTCCTCGGCTTCATAAAAAAGAGCCTGATATTCTTCTCCAGCCTCTTTCTCTTTTTGTTCCAGATCTTGGGCTTTGCTTGCCTCAACAGTTTCTCGAGACTCCTCAGCAACCTTTAATGCCTCCTTTGTATCTCCCAGAGATTCTGTCAGACTAAGAATCTCTGCCTTAGCCACATCGACTTCTGCCGCTTGCTTCTTCACTGTCTCATCAAGCATAGACTTTGACTCTTTCAACTGAGCAACTTCTTCACAAAGGCCTTCAATAATGCCAGCAGAATGAGCAACATCCCTTCGAAGCTTCTACAACGCCAAGTCTCGAGCAGCATGATGCTCTTAGAGAGCATTATGGTGAATAAGTGCCTGAGGAGAAAACATAAATGGTGAGAAAAATAAAGGAGTAATTAAGAAAAGGACAAAGAACCATACTTTGACTAAGTCATGACTTAGGGAGGAAACGAGGTTGCCAACTCTTGAGTTGCGAGTCCTGACCAGCTCAGCCTCAAAATTAATCCAACAGGCAACTGCGTGAGAAGACTGAGCATCATCTAAGAAGAAAACTGTTGATGGTATATAAGTAAATTTCCCGATCCGCCAAGCGCCAGGACCACTAACTACACCCTAAGATCCAGAAAGTAGGGTCTTAACTAGTGACTAGCAAAGCTGGTGTGGAAACAGTGGAAGGGGGAGGAGTAGCAGAACGAGGGGGTAAATTCTCACCCTGAATGGAAGAAACATTCAGAATGGGAGGATCCCTTGAAGAGCTGGTCTCGTCTGATCTAGGGCGAGTTCGCCTCCCAACTTCACCCACCATGGTACGAAGGCGTTTAGACATAATTAATTTCTTCTTCATTCTCTGAAGTAAGATATTCTCCTCTAGAGAGTTAGAATCTGAACCGCTGGGGGAAGAGTGACGTGAATCTTTTACTGGGCAGGAAGGAGATGATGGAGTAGATATGGCAGACGGAGCTGAACGAGAAACAATGGGCATGTCTCGTGGTAGAATGGACAGTGGCACAACAACAAGGGGCACAACTGAGCTTGAGGGCTGAGAGTAGGTAAGTGTGACGTCATCGTGCGGGTCTAGGAGATCAGACCACCTTCTGTGCCGGCAACAGCATGCGAGGATTAACTTCTCTACAGTCTTTTAGCTTATGTAAGGCTTCCCGTTCTTAAGCTTATCTACAGAGAAAGAGAAGACCAACATAAGAAAAGAAATTAAAAAAAAAAAAGAGAGAACAAATAGTAAGGGCAGATTTTTTAAGAGAATCAGGATTTGGAAATGGGACTCCGGCTACTTACTAAAAGTCCCTCAGTTCCTAGGAATTCTCCAGCGGCCATCACCGCCCTAATTTTCGCCAATCACAAGAACATCCCTCTCCCAGTTCTTGTCACCTAGGGGAATACTGGTCACCATTGGCCCCCTCTTTGCTGAAATTTGATTTGAAATGTAGTAAAGCTCATCCCTAGGTTTGATTATGTGACAACATCTCAATTCATCGACTCCAAAATCCAAACCAGACCTCATATTCAAAGCCTCAAAACCGAGGAGGATCCTATAGGTACTGGGAGTAAATTGTGAATGGGCAAGACCACACCAATGGAAGAACTCCTGGAAAAATGGGGAGAAAGGAAGTCTAAGGTCCAGAGTAATATACATTGAACTTAAGGTTATCTGGTATGGAGGCCTACAAGGATGACCTGGGTGCCTACTCTCGCCTAAACTAACTACAACATCAGGAGGAAAGGCGTCATGAAAGATAGAAAGAAACTTGCCAAGCTCAGTCAAATTTCTAACTAGAGGAACATTAGGCTTTAATTCAACTCCACCCTGGCTCATGGCTACTGGAATTACTAACAAAGAAAAGGGAAGTAGAGAAGACATAAGACTTATGAAGAAGAAGACAGGAAAGTAAACAAAATGAAAAGGGAAAGGAAGTATTTATATTGGCTTCGACATGAAAGGTTATAGAAATTAATTAAGAGAAATGAAATGATGACTGACACGCGCTCAATTGAAGGAAAATCTGCAGGAAAAAATGGTCCATCGCTACTAACGCCTATTCAGGGGTTGACAGCTGGAAAGAAGGATGTCATGTTTTGACAAAAAGATAAATAACGACCATTAAATCTGAGCACAAGAATGGGAAGACAAAAGAAATAATTGAGGAGTCAAAACGTCACAACATAAATTCTAGCGTTAGAGTAGACTCCTAGCGAGAATGGAAATCAAAGCGTCAGAGGAGACCCTAGCGAGAATGGAAATCAAAGCGCCAGAGTGGACTCCTAGCGGGAATGGAAATCGGTATCAGAGCAGACCTCTAGCGAGAATGAAAATCAAAGCGTCAGAGTGGACCCCTAGCGAGAATGGAAATTAGTATTAGAGCAGACTCTTAGCGAGAACGGGAATTATAGCATCAAACAAACCATTGATGTGAACAGGAAAATGAAACGATAGAAGACAAAGCTCACGCAACCATCAAACACACGTCATTCAATAAGGTAACTATTATTATTGTTAAGTTTTGGAAGTCATTATTATTGCAAGTCCCAATGAATCTAGTGTAGAAGATCGAGAAATCAAATTATTACACCTGAATGAAGAGAGACTTCATCAAGTGTAATGAGGTCAAATGAACAGGAATAATTCTCGGTGTTCGGCCACATCAGCAGAGAAGAAAAATAATTAAAGCAAATGCCACAGGAGAAGTACAGAAATAGTTGAATTTGCCATGTTGGCAGATCTGGAGCTATTCGCCTAACCAATGTAGGTGAAGTATAAAAGTCGGATAGGAAGTCACGTAAGCCAGAGAAGCCAATCAAGGGAACCATCACCGTGGCAAAGCTGGTAGCAATCATTACAACCGTTAGATTCGCCACCCTATGCCAAATGATTCAAATTCAAAAAGTTGTTAATACTGATAAGCATGACTCAATTATTCACCTAAAAAGTGAAGCAAATCGTGGAAGATAAACTCAATCTCAAAGAGTATTCCATTTATTCTTGCTTTATTTCAGAAATTAAGTTGTATTACAAGCCTATAAATACAGGCCAAATTGTAAACTGAATGCTCATCGAATACAAGTCATTGCAAATTGCTTACTCCCATGCTTTTTTACTTTGCTCTTGATATTTTCTATTTTAGAGAAAAAAATTCCTTTACAAGTACGCGAGGATTAAGATCATAGATAATGAATAAAATAGTCAACAACATAGTAAAGTATAAAATCTTTAATAAATGGTTGCTAGTACGATTCACTAAAAATTATAAAATGCGTGTGATCTAGATCCAGATCATTGATGTGGATAGACATCTTAGTAAATTTACTTTATATAATAAGATTATATATGACAGGACCGATGCGAATTAATATCTTTATTAACTTACCGTTTATCATAAATATTTAATACACATCATTCTGATGATCATATATAGATCAGTCTGAATCCTGAGTAGTCATGAACTCTCATACATATCTATTGAATCTTTTGATTTTCACGTTAATGTTTGTTTATAAAACAGGCTAGTGACTTTTATTTTGGAGATTCAATGATGTGGATGGCTGAGAACATGATCTTACAAGATTTAGAATCCAAGCTTTTCTAACGGATCGTATATTGATTTCCTTAAGTGTTCATTGTGGAATTGAATGGTTATTGACTCAAATTTATGAATTAGTCATTCATTAGTGAATTAATGATACTTAAGTATCAAGAGGTAATTAGAAGGGTGAAACGATAATTTTAATCAGTTCTAATTTATGAACCAATAATTGAAAGACATGTTTATACGAAATGATTATATCAATGAATTACATGAGAATATTATCTAAATACATTCTATAATCTTAAGAGTGGAAAGCGACTCATGCCTTTAATTACTCTTGGAACACTTCAACTTTAGGTCCGGATGGTAATTCTTCTAACCCTATAACCAGAAATAGTAATAATTTTTCTTGGTGTCTGCGAGCTCATAGCCAATTCAAAAAAAACTGTGATACATCATATCAGAGCTGTCCTTGCTGCCTTTATATGGATTATTGCCAGAGACTACAATTATGATGTTCTGAATGCAGCTGGGAGGCAAGTTAGTGCTTCATGCATTGAACATACAGAACTTATGACAATAGTAGAAAGTTTGGACATTGCATCTAAAGCTGGATGGAGTAGAATAGAGGTGGAAAAATATTGCAAATCATCTGCCTGCTAGATTAACACTATCATGTGTTCAGATTGGAGATACAACAACATTGTTACATTGTTGCTGATATTTGTTCCAAGGCTAACAACTTTGACGTGTGCAATATTAATTGGGTAAATAGAAATCAAAATTCAATTGCTGACGCTTTAGTTAAATGTAGTTCTGGTCAAAACTGGTTTGTACTAGAGGTCCATAGTTTACCTTGTAATATTACAACTCTAGTTGCTAGAGATAAACAATTTGTAAAACCCCCTTGACTATCTCAATTCAATAGTATACAATCTGATGTTGATAAAAAAAAAACTCACATACTTCTTCGTAATCAATTATAACAACTCATTTCGTTTGGCTCGGTGGCTGCTTGCCTGCTTTTGTTTAGGTAAATGGGGCGGCACAAATTATAGCAAAGTTTCTGGTTCGGCTTGTTAATAAAGTATTTAATTGACATATTTGATTTTCGGGATTGGACTTTCTTTCCAGACTCGGATCATCTTTTGTGTTATTCTCTCTCTTCTCTTTCTCTCTCTAGAAAACCTTTCTCGCTGGGAAAGTTGTCTGAAAAGCCTCGAAGAATTTTTCTCATTAATCTAAAGCAAGAGCTGGAGGAGAAGATGTAGAAGAAACACTTTTTTTTTCTATTGCTTTGAAACTAAAACGTGGGTGTCTAAGTTTTATTCGGTTTTATTCATGTTTTTGGCTTTCTTTTTATCGTTGCAATTGAATTAGGTGTACTAGTTGTTTAATTTAGTTTTTCTAATGAACTATGGGGTATTTGTTCGTGAGTTGTCTTCTTTTCTTTTCTGTTTGTTTGACAATTTTTTTTTCAATTGCCCGTGTTTTTCGACGAATTTCTGTTTTTTTTCTTAGAAACTGTTCGAGTAGGATTTTGATTGGCTTCCCTGAGGGCATCCTTAGTTTCAATAGGATTGGGCTTGTTATCTTGTATCCATTCGTCCTGTAATTTTAATTTTGAGTTTTTTCTTACTTGGAAAGCATGGAGAGGCTATGAATTCTTTGTTATTTTCATTTAGGTTAGTCAGCTTTTTCATACCTTAAATGACGGAGAAAGAATCTCTACATATATAGAAAAATTCAAGCAAAGCTTTGTCATAGAAAATTTACGTGACTCACTTTTTGAGGAGCGAAATAAGAGCATATAGCCGAATCCCCGGCCTTCTAATTGTTTGAGAAGATCATAAAGCAAGTTAATCGATCATCGCCATCCAGAATCTTCATATATCATCTGGGCTCTGTTAGTTATCATTTTATCAAACTTTTTATGCTTTTGTTTAGGTTGAGTTATCTAATAGATTAGCGTTTTTGTATGTGTGATTCTTCTTTCATGTGGTAATCTGAATCAATTTATCTACAGTTCTAATCGAGTAGTGATCATTTGGCTATATGTTTTTTCTTCTCACCTTTTGCCTTCTTTCGTTGACCGGATGTTTCTAAGGAGCCTATCTTTTAGTTTTTGCTTTATTTGTTTCAACTTCCTTTCCTATTGTGCATGTAAAAATTTCTTGGTACTAACCCTTTAGGTTTTGTTTGGACCTTGAAAACATCAAGGAAAAAAGTAAAAATAGGAGGAATTTGAAGAAGAGTGAAGAAAATTCTTCAAGTAGTTGAAGTTTTTCCTATCACTATTTTTCTCTTCATATTCCAGAAACTCCAGGCAATGGAAATCAAATTCTCCACATTGTCTTTTCCTTCCCCTTCTAATTTCCAAGATCCAAACATGGCCTTGAGGAAATATTTATGGTACCTTTACGTACTGGGCGTGTATCAACCGGGTGTATTTAAAAGTTGGATCAATTCCCATGTTATACGATGTGAGGCAATCAAATTGTGAATACATCCTGGTACCGATACCATTAACGTAATTGATTTCAGAGCGCGCAATGATTTGATGTATAACTTTTCTGGTTCTCTCGTTTGTATGTGCTTTGCATGACTTTTCTGTCCACTGAGCATATGGATCATGGTTGAAAATAGCTGCTGACTTCCCAATGGGTTTAGTTGATAACTGTGAATGATTATTTTGTAGAAAAATCTAAAATGTTGGTATGTTTCATGAAATGAAGTTTTGAATTATTTACTCAATCCATCCTCTGTGTGACTGTGATACCATTTATTTGGTTGAGAAGAAAAAGGTTAAAATGTTTAGGTCGTGTCACAGTAGTAGCTCTGGGTTGCAGTGAAGCAATTTGTTATTAGTTTGAGCTGATTGGTTGAATATATGTTAGTGTATTATATATATTAGTGTTGGTATTGTCGGAAGTATTAGGATTAACCTTCTCCATCACACAAAGAATTTTCACTTCTAGCTTTGTAATACGAATATGACCAATAGCTAGCGAACTAAATTTGCAGGGTATTTTCGTAGTTTAAAATTATTCATGTGGATTCCACGTGACAATTTAACCTTCACCCTTTGTCATTGAATCCTAAAAAAATCCCACGTAAAAATTCATTCTACAACTTGACTTCATATTTCTGTATCTCAGTACGACATGAATTTGTTTTTGTTGTATCTTTTTATAAATTTTTACATGACATGGTAACTTGTGATGATTTAGGTAAATTTAGAAAGAAGTTTTCTGTTTAAGTTGGTGGCATTAACTGGCAGAGGGTTGTACAGTTTCTTATTTAGGCTTATTGTTGCAGAGTTAAAGCATTGAATTCAGCCAATGGATGAATATTCTGGTAAGAAAGCTACAGATAGACTAGTTGTATCCAGGAAGGGATCTGGTCTAGTTCTGAGAAATACTGCAAATAATAGAGAACCGAATGCTCTATATTGCAACAGACTTGGTTGCAGTGGCAGATTAAACTCCATCAAAAGTACCCAAGATGGCTTTTCGGGAAAACCTAAGTCTCTGATGCCATCAGTCCGGACTTCTTCGAGTGGCAAAGAAATGGTTGGAAGTTCCTCTAGAACTTGCTCAACCATTGGCAATCCCAAGAAATCTTTCACTCGACCTCAAAGAAAGTTATCTTCATCATCAGAATCAGATTCTTCTGAAACGAGTACCATTCAGGATGGGCTGGGAAAGGTTCAAAGAAGGCTTCGTGTTAATTCTAGAAGTCCCAAGTCTACTGATGCCTCGTGCATGGATATGGGATGCTCCAGTGTAACTTCACATGGACGATATCAGGGGGACTTAATCCAAAGGTCTGGAATGCGCAATAAAGATTCTCCAGTGGGTTCTTCTATTTCAACAGGATGTACGAGTACTAGCCAGGCATCACGTGTTGGTACAAGCAGGTACGGTTTGAGAAACGTTAAATGCAATTCAACATCTGCTGTCATCTCATCGGGTTGTTCTCAATCTGATGTATATTTTAATAGAAGAAAGGATGTAGAGGAGAAGAGAGTTTCTGTCGGAGAAAATCGCTCCGCTGCTAGAGGAAAGAAGACGAGTGGATCATCATTGGAAGGACGGAACTCCAGCTCTGGTTATGGCATTTCCATTTCTGAATCGAGAGGAGTGAGACGCATATCTTCTCATAGTGAAAATGGTTCTGAATCGGTCAAGACTAGAAGATCAATTAACGGGCACAGGAGGACAAGGATTTCTTCCGAAAATAATAGCCTGTCACTTCAAGAGTCCCCTTTCATGATCTCACAGATGCCTCAACCGGAAATCTCCATTGATGGAAATATTCCTAGTTTAACGCACCCATGCTCTACAGAATTGAGCTTTAGACGTCCAGTTTCTCACAGCAGGACGGGTAGTAGCAGTTGTAGTAGTGATGTCCGTGCTGTTAGGCCAGCGAGCCCTGAAGAAGTTGGGATGACCCGTGGTAGCTTCCGGCGCTATAACGTTGATGGTATCGCGGAGGTAAATCTGTAAATTCCATTTCTTTATTAAAGTCTGGGCTGGCAAAAGTTTCAAGTTCTGTTTTTTTTTTTTACTTTTAACGTTTTTTTGCAGGTATTGTTGGCCCTGGAGAGAATTGAACAAGATGAAGAACTAACATACGAGGTAATTCATTTTTTAACTTAATCATACCGTTTGCTCAAACTGAGATATGTGCCAATTCTTCATTTTTGTCTTGCAGCAAGTAATTCTTTTGGAGACCAGTCTCTTCCTTAGTGGCTTAAACTTCCACGATCAGCATAGAGAAATGCGGCTAGACATTGATAACATGTCTTATGAGGTTTGTTATTTTCTAAGTAGTGGAGTTATTTCAGGTTATCATATACAGAGTATTTTCATCTGTTTTATAGTTGGAGTTAGTTGCTGACTTTCTGCTGGTGATGCTGCACGTAGGAATATCCTTTTAGTGACAGTATCATATACCAAACAAACTTCCTAAGAATTTTGTCAAGTTTCCTTCTATTGTATTTATTTTGTCTTGGATCTTTCTTTTGAGAACTGCTAGAAATGTTAAGACAGTCACGCCAGACGCGCATGGAGCATCACAACCGTCCATTTATGTGGGCCAGCTCAATAGACGGTTGTGATTTGACAAACCCCGCTACTGTCATTAGTACTTTTCTCTTCAGTTTTAATAGTTATCCAGTTATCCTACCTAACCTTTACATTGTTAACAGGAACTCCTAGCTCTGGAAGAAAGAATGGGAACTGTAAGCACGGCACTGACCGACGAAGCATTATCGCAGTGCCTAAAGAGAAGCATCTATCAGTCCGCACCTCCAAACGATGATGATGATGTCAATTACTGTGGTGCGGTTAAGGATGACATCAAGTGTTGTATCTGTCAGGTTTCCTTCCCAAACCCTTCTATTTTTCATTTCTTCTGGTTTTACCATGGGAGTTTAAGTCGAGTTTCAGTCAGGTTTACGTCTGTTTAAATCAAGTGTTTGTGTGGGCAGAGACCGTAAGGATTAGTTTCAGCATAATTAAGCACAACATCTTTAGCTCGTCTGAGCCAGCTAGTTGTGACCGAATTTAGATCACATAAGTTTATAAAATAAATTCCGTTCTATGTTTAATCCTTTAATCCGATCAATGGAAGAACATGGAGTTTTTGTTCCAAACAAATTTATCATTATTAGCTGGTTAACTTAGAACGAGCAAATTTCTTGTCGGGCGTCATGTTCGGTCCCACATGGCAAGAGTGTATTGAGTTCTAGGGATTCCTTAAACATTCCATTAGGGTTCAAAACAATTGGAATTTTTTTAGATTGGATGTGGTTACTCATTCATGTACAAAAATGAAAACTTGATTCTCGATTCTATGAGAATTTTTATGAAAACCTTTCATTTACTGCTCTTCAATGCTAGTTATATTTGCCTAGAATGTATAATAATTAATTGCCTCATTCTTCTTCTGATGATCAATATAGCCTTTAATTAAAAAAATATATCTTGTTCATGGTTGTTAAACTCCTAATCCGGATAATAGGATTCATTCTATGAACCTAATTCAGAGATAAAATCTTAAATTTGTAGGATCTTACGATCCTATTATATTTTTTTGTATGATTGGTAGGACCTTACTATCCTACCTCGATTCTACCATACCATGAATCATAATTTTTTGAGATATTCATATGAAAATTATGTAATATACATTTAGTCTTGTAAAATTCTTTTTAATTATTCATTTATCTAAGTTACACCTAATAAAATAGTGAAATTTATCATTTGTTCTTCAACTATATTCAAGAATTTAGTATGTGATTTCTTAAATGGCGTTATTCACAATTTTAGTAGTATATAGTAAGATGTTACAATCTACGAGATCTATCGACGATCTGATTTCGAGATCTATCGACGATCTGATTTCGAGATCTATCGACGATCCTAAGTATGATCTTCACAACCTTGACCTTGTTCATTTCATCTTTTGAAAAACTTAGTAACTTTAGTTATTTGCTCTACGAATAAAGATGGCTTGGTACAAAAGATGACAATTTTCAAGCTTCTTATGATTTTCCTTTGCAGGAAGAATATGAAACTACAGATGAAGTTGGGAGGCTGCAATGCGAGCATCAGTATCATGAGGTCTGCATTCAGCAGTGGCTGCGGCTGAAGAACTGGTGCCCCATCTGCAAAGCATCGGCGGCACCCGCACCACCTTCGCCTTCGTAATTCATTTCAATAGATCATTTACAGACTTTGTACAAATCAGAAATGAACTCTTTATTTTCTTTCCATCTTTTTTAAATAATTACTGTACATAACAAATCTCATCCATCTCTATCAATCAATAAGCTCAAGCTGTTGGCTTTAAATGGAAACTCAGCTAAATTGTGAGTCAGAAGCTTCATTAATTGCCTTTCTTATTATAATCATTGTTTCATTGTCTATTCTTTTTCGTTTTACTTTTGGATGATAACTTGAAATTCTAAGGTGGCGGTGGATTTTTAACCTTGTGAATGGAGCTTTTCCATTCCATCATATGCAGCTCTTTCTTCCCCACCAACGTCTAAAATGCTTTTAGAATTGAACAGCTTCCATGCTTACAATTTTTGAATTTTGCCTGCACCTTCTCTGGCCATCTTACAATTTTTACTGATTGAGAAGGATTCATCTCGTTCTTTTGTTGATCTTGGTGTCTCCGAGGTGAAGAAAAACTAAATGTTCTCAGCAAACATGATCCTCTACTCATCGAAAAGCTATATAACTCATTTTAGGTAACTCTAGATAGTTGGATTGTCTTTTAACGACCGTTAACTAAAATCATATAAAAGAAGGGAGAATATATTTTAAGTTAAAATATTGATTTTGGAACTTGAAAGATCGAGACCGTTGGAGAAGTCGTCAACAGCTAAGATCATTCAAATTGATTCTCTTCTTCTTCTAATTCAGTTCACAGGGGCACACGCTGCAGTAGCACCACTAAAAGAAGTCTTCTTCGGATTGGGTGAAACAGTTCAAAACATACGGTCAAAAGTATTCAAATGATTATATGACTGCCTCAGAAGACCACCGTAGTTATGCTCTCTTAACTCCTTACCAAGCTTACTAAGAAATTGCTTGTCATTATCGCATTGTCCCAGTTAACTTAAAACAGCCATTCACCTGGACATAATACATTCTGTAAAACAAGGAGAAGATTAAAAAGATTGGCAGCAATGATGGATGGACTATCCATTTCAAGAGTCAGGTAGGAGATTAAAAAAAAAGAGCAAAACACAATTCTGATAGACTCCATCCATGTAAATATCAGATCAGTAGCCAAGAAGATGTTCCCAACAAAGTATACAGTGAAATGAGTGCCTGGGGCATACTGTTTCCTGCTCAAGCTACATCATATTACAAATAAACAAAGTCGTTTACTGACCAAAACATTAAACAAAGTCATTGCATCATTATAAACATAGTCCACAGAAGTCTCAAAATCATTAGCGAACCTCTAAATAGACGTATTAATTTACTTCTGGCAATCTTAAAAAAAAATTATCTGTCAGCAATTCGCTAGAGCATATAAATGAATATTCAAGAAAGTAGCAAGTTTCACACTACTATGACTGCTATTTCCCTTCTTTTCTTTGTTCTTCTACTTTTCCTGTCTTGTCAGCTAATTCCACTCAACCATTGTGAATTCAATAGATTAAGTTGTGCCATGGATTGCTATTTACGAGAACAGACATACAGAAGAAAAGGCCCATACAGCAAATAGACAGTGTGCACACTTTCGGTGGATCAGTTCAATGATAAAAATTTGCCAGAAGAAAAGTGGTGGATCGCGGATTATACTCTCAAAGCTGAATATTCTAAGTTCAAAATAGTAGAAACTTAAAACACTAAATCGAACCACAACAGATGCTAGAATGGACGTCAATTTGTTATATTAAAATTCCAATCAATTCTCAGATTTTTGAAATTACATATAGAGCAATATTGCAGCTCTTGCATGAGAAATTTATCTTCCACCAATCTACATAACAGTATCCCTGCAAAACTTTTTTAAATTTCTTCCTCAAAGAGCATATACATGAAAAGCGGGGGTGGCAAATAAAGCCAACATCAGTTCTACACATACAACAGAGCAGCCATTCATTGGCATTGTGACTGCAGGTGTTCCTATCTTAGTTGCAGTTAAACGAATTCCTGAACAAAATGAACGACTAGTGGCATTGGATGCTCCGACCCATTATTCCATCTTCCAACCCAGTAGCTTCATGAAATTGTGAATGATACGGCTCCCTGGGCAACAAGAGCAGCACTGAGAGATCTTCCAGATCAATCTCAAGCCCTTTGACCAGAACAAGCCAAGCCAACCATGGATTAGGAATAAACAAATCTTCATAGAAAATTTCATTCCTCAAACGTGTGCATAGAAATTCTCTCCAGCAGCAAAGGCCAATCTTCCCCAAGCTGCTTTGGGTTGAGCTCCATCGCTAGCTTGAAATCTTGCAACGATATCGAGTACCGTGACCTCTGTTCCTGCATAGCGTCTGCAACTCCAGTGCTATTCTGCACATGTAAGTGATTATTTGACAACATTCCATTGATAACCTTGCCTTGCATCTGCTGTTTGTCGGCTGGATGCCTTTTGTGTTGGTTTATAGACCTCACTCCAACCAACTCGACACAAGACCTGATCAATTGCTTCAAGTATACATCCAGCATACTATTTAATGTACTAGCAGACTCCATAGAAACATCCCCAAGGCCCTGTGCAGATGCAATCTGCTCCATGCGCTTTTTCAGCATCTCAGTATCATAGAGTACACCACTGTCGTAATAGCTAACAAAATCCCCACTGCTAACCGCATGCGCATTTTTTTGGTTCCCCCCTACACTAATTGAACAAAACGGAATTCCAAGCGGCGCAAGTAGAGGCCTTCGTGAAAAGCACAACTGGCCAGACTGTTCAACCTCTTCGCCATCTTCAACAGTACCTGCTTCAGCCTGAATCTTACTATATATCCTAGGTTTTTCGGCTGGTCGCTGAACTACATCCTCCAATTTATTCTCAGGTAGCTGAGCAACTGCTTGGAGGTGCTGCACTGGTCTCTGATAATCACATGGACTCGCATCCCCATTTTCCATAATAACCTTACAACCACTATCTTCAGTACCTGTTGATTGATGTGAAAGACATTCGACTTTTCCATTTGGTCCAAGAGGGCTTGGCCTATCCCGGAGCTTCCGTATTATGGACCTACCCTTACGGGTGGAAGGTGGAACAACTCCATTTGACCAAGTCGGTATATTTTGATTCTGATTTGGCAAAGTGGTACTTCTTTGATCACAGACGTCTTCTCTGACAGAACTGTTTAAAGCTGATGTTACCGATTTTGGATGGCCGGATACATGATTTGGAGGTGGAGTCTTTGCTTGGAATACATTCTTCAAAATCGACTTCAACAATTGATTGTGGAGCTGAATATTCTCCCTCCCAAGCACCCGTATACAAAATTTATCAAACTCATCCTTGCTCAATTTTTGACTCAAAAATCTATTCAAGTGATAGAAATACTGTTTTGATCTGTTGGCTCCAATCTTCTTCACTATATGAGCTTTCAATTCACCCAAATCAATTCTGGAGCACTGTTGAGGCTGCATTTCTCAACAGATAGATTCATATACCACTTACAGAAGCCTCAAACCCCAGAAAAACCAATTGAATCAAATCTCGAGTTTATTCTGTTTCCAAATGATCCCAAGATCACACTTCAACATAATTATTCAAACTCAAAGAGAAACAACTCTTAATGTGCACCATTACTAAACAATGCATAACCATCCGCCAGACCCCAAACATAACATCACCGTGATCCTATTTCCAGGCAACCACAGATTCACTCACCCAGAAAAAAATACAATGCAAACCCAAATCTCATTGTGTGGAAACACAAAACCCTAGAAATCAGCCCACTACATAGCCCACTAAAGAACGCAACAAAGTTACGCAAAAGTAGAGCTTAATCTCTTACAGCGCATGCTAAATGAAACCCTAAGTTGTAATAAGGAAGTACGGATTTGATATACTAATCTTTTTCAGGAACTTCACGAACCGTGAATTCCACCGCTAAACCAATAGAAATCCCTCATTCTATTTGCAGAATTCAAAAACCCAGAACTTCAATATAAAAAATATGAAGTTGAAGGAAGAGATCAGTGTGTTCGACGAATGGAAGTTTGGGGGAACAGAGCACAAATTGCAGAGAAACGACACACAATGAAGCACGGAAACCAAGCTCGAAAGTACTTGAATAAAAAGGGATTCAAATTCTGATTGAGCTCTAACCTTAACGAACTTGAAAGAATTGCAGAGAAATCGAACCTCAGTGACTGGGTCCGAATCTTCGGAGCTTCGGCGTTCTGCACTCTCTCTCTCTCTCTCTCTCTCTCTCTCTGGCTTTCTTCCTTTCTTTTTTCTTTTTTTTTTCTTTTTTAATTAATTATTTTCTTTCCTTTATTTTTCTTTTGAGTGTTTCATATTTTGGGTTTTTGATATTGCTAATCCCATTTGAGCACCCTCTGTTTGCTCTATCGCCGCTATTACTCTTCTCCCGTCTTTTATTATTTATTTTTTTGGGTTTTTGTCTTCTTTATATTTCTTTTTTCTTTTTAGTAATTCTTTCCATTCTTATAATATTTCATTTGCAATAAATATTTATTATAAGATTAAATTATAGAAGTGTCGAACTACTGGGTTGAAGTCCAAGATCCACAACAAACCCCACCACACCGCCCTTGACGTTAGGTGCATGGCCCATTGAGAGATTCACATGATGGGCCTGGGCTGAAGAACCTACACGAGCCACATTCGAGGTAGGGCCCAGCAAGTCACCATCATTGTATGATGGGAAATGAAATATATATATACTTTTATCATAGTAAAAAGTTAGAAATTGACCTACAAAAATTAAAGTAGATAAATGACTCTTTTTTAATTAATTCAATTGTATACTTTTATGATTTGTCTATAATGTCTTTATCTCATGTTTCTACTCAGTTTTTTTTTTTAAATTTAGGGATTAATATCAACAAATCAAATATTTGAAATTAATTTTAAAATATACAATCACCAGTAATTCGTATAACTACTCTTAAATTTATGAAATATTTGAAAGATGATTTTTAAGTAGATAACTAGATAAATGAAATATCTAAAAAAATATCAAATATTATTTTTAAAAGTCATATTTAAACTATGATCTATCATGACTAAATTAATTTTGTGAAAAAAGAAATATCACATACTAATTTTTTAAATCCGTATTTTAACTATTACTTTTTAATAGGTAATTTAGAGCACAAGTACAGAATTGAAAAAAATATTAAAAAATATGTAAAAGAAAAACTAGGCATAAAAATTAGGAGAGAATTTGGGAAAAAATGGAGTTAAAATCACAAACAAAATTTTCACTAAAATCTCTAAAATCGAGGTTATCAACAAATTTCACCCTTAAATAAAACAAATTGATAATAGATAAGATAAGGACATTTTAAACAACTAATAATTTTTCAAATCGCACCAACCGGCCATTTATTTACTACTATATTTTTGGGTTATTTTTTAACTTAGTACCATGAAAATGGTCTATATGCTAGGATTTATGTTGGATGATCTCATCATAACTCTGACCATAATGAGCAAGACGAGATACAACGTCGACTAGGCCTCGGGCTAAAGTGTGGGTGAGACGTTCGCATCTCCTCTAACATCATTGGAATCCAGAGAGCTTCGTTTGAGGGAGAATCATCCCAGACCTAAGGGCCCATAACTGTTGGGATTTTGCCATAAAACATGTGAATTCTTTTATTTGAATAATTGTAAACGGATTTTTAATATGGGAAAATTGTAACATTCATCACTTTTGGAGGGTGCTTCTACAAGAATGCCCATTTTTCTAATTGCATGAATGACCTTTTTCTCTCTACCTGGCGAAGCTGTTCAAATTTTTAAAAAGTGTTCTTCCCTTTTTGCCCTTTTCTCTCCCGAGTTGTGGGAGAACTCGTGTGGGTTTCTATTTTTTGGTATAGGTACCGCGTGTTTTCTTCCTTCTTCCCGGCAAAGCTTAGCTCTGAAATCCACGCGACTGATTTTTCTTTGAGCTGATGGTTTCGAGTTGAGGGTTTTGAGTTGAGGGATTCGAGGTGTGTTTTGAGAGTTAATCGTGATTTTTTATTTCTTCTTCCTTTGATTTTTTTCTTCGAGCTATAGTTTTCTGTTTTCTTCTTCTCCGGTGCATTTTTCTGGTTTTCTGGCGTCGTCAAGGTATGTTTCTTTTCTTTTCATTTCTTGATTTATTTCTTTTGTTATTTTGTTTAATCATATTATGTACATTGTTTCTGTGAGTCTGTGATTTAAAAAAATCTTATGATTATATGCTTTGTTCTCGTTAGTCCATGATTTGTTCTTTTTTCTTCTAATTTTATGAGTCTGTGTTCTTGTTAGTCTATTATTTCTTCTATTATTTTGTGTAGATCATGTACATTGTTTCTGTGAGTCTGTGTTTCTTCTTTATTCTGTTTTTTTCTAGATATCATTACTAGATGCATTTGTCACTTACACTTGAACATATATTCTTCGATTGATAATTAAATTAGATACTGATTGGGATGACATATTGTAAAGTGTTAGAGTTGAAGGATGATAGTGATGTTTTATGATTTATTTCTTTTGCAAAAAGTGTCTATTGTCCATTAGTTGTCGAGATTAGTCAAAGTTTACAAATTTCAACTATGGACAATGCCAGTTGTTCTATGGTCGACACTCTTGTTTCTACTGATAGTAATGTTCTTGTTGATCAAACATCTGATTGTGGTTTCTTTGAGACTATTTATGTGGCGAATGCTCCAACTGATTTTCATGTGTTGAGAGGGAGATTTGCTTAGTAATAAGGTTGAGTTGAAGAAAGCAATTCAAGTGGTTGCGTTAAAAAATAGCTTTCAATTTAAGATGAAGAAGTCGAATGGTGAATGTTTTGTGGCAATATGTGTTGATGACTTTTGTGGTTGCTATTTGTGTGCTTCGAGGTATAGACATGGTGATTTATGGATGGTCAAGAAGTATATTAGTGAACATTCTTGTTCATTAGATATTATACAAATTGACCATAGACAAGCTAGTGCTATCATGATTAGTGAGTATTTAAAGAAAAATTATAAGGCTAGTTGCTTACAAAAGAGTCGTCCAAAGGAGATTGTTGACCACATGCGTGTGAAACATGGTGTCCATGTTAGTTATCATAAAGCTTAAGGGGAAAGAAATTACCATGGATTCTATTTTGGGGTATCCTGAAGAATCATACGCTGCCATTCCTTCATTTTGTTTAGCATTGCATGAAACTAACCCTGGTATTGTTAAAATATGTCCATAAAGTAGCGTGAAATAATTTGTATTTAGTTATTTCTCAGGCATTAGTATTATTGAATTTTTATAAATAAATTGAAAGTTTTATTTTAAATTAAAGTGTGTTTATAAATTACTCAAGTCCAAGTACTTTCATCAACGAACGAAGAGTGAAAACAAAGACGTTTTCAGATGAACTCTTTTGAGAAAGTTCAGAATGATATTCGCAGTCTTAGAATTCACTGAAAAATCGAATCTGATTACGACTGTTAGGCTGAACCAATGGATGCTAGTCTTAGGGCATGGGAGTAGAGACTCATATTAACCTAGACATGTTATGAACACGTTGAATAGACCGGTAGCAAATTAGTTTAGAGCCCAAAACCATTTACCAAGCTCTAAATCTAATTGTTACACCTTAAGGGTATTTTCATAATTACCTAAATCTTGAGGTGCATATGTGGCTTGACTTTGTTAGTTGCTATCTTTGATATGTCAAATGAGTGAGATCAAATTGACGGGCAATACCTCGGTTGTTGAGATTATAATTCAATTAAGTTAGAGTAAGTGATTCATAGATCTAGAAATTCGTCGTTGGATTGTGAAAGCAACAATATCACCTTATGCTTTATTGATGGGTGTGTGAATAAATTATCCTCGCCAGGTATTCAATAAATTGAGTTACTGATTAAGACTTGTGAAATTGTATGAGACAATTCACTATTATCTCTTTCTTATTCACAGTCAATAAAAGAGTTAGGGAAATAATAACAAGAGGCGTAAAACGGTAATTTAAATCCCGCTCTTGTTACTGATATTCATGATGGGTATTATGTTAAAATATTCTTTGGACAGTGAAAATAAAATGGTTTATTTACTCCAACAGAAAACGTAGCGCGCATGAATCGAGAGTTGACTCGTCATCGAACTTATAGTTGAGTCATACGATGTCAGGATTAAATATGTCGGAAAATTATGGAAATAAATTCACTGGGTATTTGGATCTTTAGCATTGTTAATGTGGGCCCGTTTGGTCTCAGAAATACCTCATGAGAACAGGAATAGAGAAACGAAATAAATTGGATTAAAATATGTTTTGGTGCCAAGGCATATTTTCTACACCTATATGTGATGGGTGATGGTACTTAATCAGTTAAGCGTGATTATATGTATTGAAATTAATTAATTTATTATTTTTTAATTATTGGATAATTAGTAATAAAAAATAAATTAATAAATTAATTGATAATGATAAATTAATTTATCAATTGGATTGATAAATCTCGATACAACTCAAACTCCAGGGAATATTACAATTTCGGCAATTATGAATATATACATGGGGTGAATTTTTAGAAATTTAAAAATATATGGATATATTTGTAAATATCAAAAATTATATTTTATCAATATCTAATAGCAATCTGATTATAGATAGATCTTGGATAAGATACAGTTGCTTGTCAAAAATAGAAAAAGGAGAAAAAATGTTTTCCTCTCCCTCCCTATTGCCGCCAAAAATTATATTGTAGGACAAAACTTTCGATTTTTCTTCTTCAATCATTTTGAGAGCCCACACTCAAATTCCTACACAAAATTCTTGTGAGATATAATTCTAAAATTAACGGGTGGTTGTTGGTGGACGAAATTCACAAATCGTTCTTGGAGTTCAGGTGCATGATTCGGATCCCGAAGCTTGAAGAACACAAAGAATGTTCGAAAGAATTCCGTCATTTCAGAAATTCTCCGATACAAAGTATAGGTGACAAATTTGTTTCTAACCTTATCTTCTCGTTTAATGTCGTATATGCATAATCGCAAGTTGTTTGATTTTAAGTTATTTAATTTGATTAAATAAGTCATTTGGAATTTTTTTTGATATTCCGCTCACGAACTGTTCGTGGTTCAAACTTATTTTTAATTAGTTTTAAAACTAACAAGTCCCAGCAATTGGTATCAGAGCCAGGTTCTTTATTATGCGTATTGATATTTGAAACGAACGTATTGTAAATTTTATGGATATTGGCATATGATTTCGTTTGGTAGATTCAAAACTGTTTTGAATGTATTATGTGATTGGATCCTTAACTATTGGCTCTAGGTGTTTTTATTTCAATTTAGAATTGATGTACGCCAGATTTGAGGCATAGGATTTTATGTAAATTATTTTGTTGCAAAAGTTATAACTTTTATAACTTTGATGTAAATCGTCCTCGCCTCGATATCGTCACCAAAACCACTCAAAACCGCCGCCGAGAAGTCGTCGGACAGCCACCGAGGAAGTCGTCAAAACGCATTGTTCACACCAGAATTATTGTTCACGTCGAAATTACTATTCGCGTTGAATTAATGTTTCGGTGGCCGCTGTACTGCTTCGGTGCCCATCACCGCCGTTAGCCACTCCATGCCCTGCAAGGTGGTTAAGGTTTGTGAAACCCTAAACGATAACAATTAGGGTTCGGGAAACCCTGTGATGTTTCGCGATAACCCTTATCCTATTTATATATTTTTTTATTTTAAATTTTAGTGAAGAAAAGATAATTTTGAATTCAAAGATAATTATCGATTTTATCTTTTTGTCTTTTGAATTTTGAATTTCAAACGATAATTATCAATGTTATCTATTTATCTTTTGTTTTGTTAAAAAATGGAGGATAATTAATGAGATTATTTAATTAGAAATATAGTTTTTTTTAATTAAATGGTTTTATTCAAAATTGAAATTTTGAATTTTTGAAATTTGAAAATTAAAATTTGAATCTAAAATTTGAATTTTAAATTTTAAATTTGATTTAAAATAGGAATGGACTTTTTTAAAAAGCTACAAAGTGGTGATATAACTTGAAGGATAAATACACAATTATGGATGTCATGAAGATTTATAAATTAATTTGTAATTTATTATTCTTTTTAGGCTATAATTAGAAATGAGCCAATCGGGTGTTTAATTTTAAATGTGTGATTTAAGTTTAATATTGCATCATCATATAACATGCCATACAGAAGTAGGGATATGTCAATATCAAATTGTTATGTAGCATGTACATGTATCATTGTAGATTAATTATAATGGTTATAATTTAATTACAAAGTGAAATTTATAATGGTTATGATTTTAAATTGGGATTTAAAACTAAATAAATGATTTATAAATGTCATCAAGTTTTTCCAATTAATAAAAGTTATGTTTTGAAAAACAACAAAAAATCCAAAGTTTATTTTTCAAAAACTAAGTGGGAAAGTCGTTGACGTTGAAACGTTCTTAAGGTCTGAAACACAAACTTAATCGTGCCACGAGAAATGGTTTAGAACTGCCCATAGCGGTCATCTCTTCAATGGGAGAAACTTTAGAGTCATGTCTCTTTGAGTTATCGAGTTACTTGAGAAGCTAAGATTTCTAAAGGAAGTGGTGGGGCAGGGACATCCCATAGACGGACTGTTAGTCCATAACAACTTTTATGAGTCGAAACGTTGGTTAAACACTTATACTGAAGTACATTAGAATCGCCACTTAGGGGCTAGTCAATGAGGCCAAGGTGATCAAAATCATTGGTGATTGGTTAAGCTAGATGTGGAGATATTTGAGCGTTGACCAAACGAGAAGAGCCTCGATGCGATAGGAGATAGTTTGTGATTCATCCCTCGATGAGACAAGCTATCATTTTTATCATAACATCATGGATGAAATATTGTTTTATGAATTTTTAAATATTTAAGTAGTTGCATCATGAATCATGCTTTCTTAAACGATTGAGCATTTATTTACACCAATTTATTTATTCTTTTCAGTAATCATGTTGCTATCCCATATCTCAACTATTCTTAACGCGAACAAATTTACTGGTGAAAATTATGTGGATTGGAAATGAAATCTTGATATTGTGCTGATGGTAGAAAAGCATAAGTTTGTGCTCACTACCCCTTGTCCCCTTGAGCCTATTGCTGAATCGACTCAAGAGAAAAATAGTGCTTATGCTTATTGGCTGCGCTCTGTTAAGATCGTCAGATGTTACATCTTGGCATCTATGTGCAATGTGTTGCAACAATAGCATCAGGACTTTGAGACTGTCGCTGATATGATGTTGAACATCACCACAATGTTCGAAGATCAGGGTCGTCAAGCCAGATAGACAGTTGTACGCAATTTCATGAACTGCAGGATGGAACCTGGAACTCCTGTCAGAGAACATATGATGATGATCGTAAGTTATCTGAATGAGATGGAGATCATGGGTGCTGAAGTGGATATGATCCTAGAGACCTTACCTAGTACCTTTGAGAACTTCAAGCTTAATTATTCGATGAATAAGTTGAAGTACTCACGTCCTGAGCTCATGAAGGAGCTGCAAGCTACTCAGGCTCTGTTTCTGAAAGGAAAGAGGAAGTCTGGAGAAACTAACTTTACTAAAAGAAAGCCTTCCACCTCTAGATCTAAGAAGAAACATAGAAGAGGTCCAAGGAAAGCGAATAAGTAGAAGCCGAGAGCTGCCAAAGGCAAGATCACCGTGAGAGCAGACAAGTCGAAAGACAAGTGTCATCATTGTGAAATTGCTGGTCATTGGAAACACAACTGCCCAAAGTATCTCAAAGTTGGGATCTAAAGGTATAGTAATGATTATTGAGGCCTGTTATGTAGCTGAGTCTACTTTTTCTTGAATTGTAGACTTTGCAGCTACTAACCATATTTGTTGCGCCCTACGGGGGTTCAGGAAAGTCAGAAGGCTTGACGAGGGTGAGTACAACTTCCGTTGGGGTAATGGAGCACTAGTATCAGTCGAATCTGTGAGAAATTTTAAATTATGTTTGCTAGACATTTTATTATTTTACTTTATGTTTATTATATACGAGTTTTTGGGAAGAATCTTATTTCTATTGGTGCATTAATTGAGCAAGTATTTGATCTTAAACTCATTGATACAGATATTTGCATTTTTAGAAATGAATGCTTAATTTATGTTGCACGCATGTTTAATAATCTGTTTCACGTAAAACCAATAGTTTCAATCATATGTGACACTGAAGTGAAAATGATTCACAAAGGGATAGTAAAAGGTTGATATGTGACACTAAAGTGAATAATGATTCACAAAGAGATAGTAAAAGGTTGAAATATTACGCCTTGGGCATATTAGCCTGGACATGATTAAAAGACTTGTGAAGGATGATCTTTTGTAAACTTTAAGTGTGTGATGACTACCCACATGTGAATCCTGTATTGAAGGAAAAATGACCAAGAGAATCATCTATTAACCATTTTAAAATATGGGGGTACCGAGCACATGTTCTAAAATTGAAGATAGGCAAGTTGGCAAGTCGTTCAGAATTATGCATGTTCGTAGGATATCCTAAAAGAACGAATGGGTACATCTTCTACAGTATGACTGACCAGAAAACATTCGTTAGCACGAATGCTCATTTTCTTGAAGAAGATTACATTAAAGTATACAACCGAGAAGCACAGTTATGGTAGAGGAATTATTGAGTGGGAGGACATCGACTCCCTAATCAGAAACTGTTTCTGATTCAATAATGGAAGAATCACGACAAGAGCCAGAGCCTATGAAGCCTCGACATAGTTGGAGGGTTGTGAGACAACCTGAGAGGTATATGTCCTATGGAGAAGCTTTGACAGCTGTCTCAGACAAGGACCTTGATGAATCTGTCTCCTACTCAGAGGCCATGGCTGGTCCTAAAGCAAACTTATGGCAGTAAGCCATGAACATTGAGATATATTCAATGTACTCAAATGGAGTTTGGAAGCTTGTAAATCCTCTTGAAGGGGTAAAACTCGTTGGATGCAAATAGATCTATAAGAAGAAAAGAGGTTTAAATGGGAATGTAGAGACATTCAAAGCTAGACTAGTAGCCAATGGCTTCACCCAAAAAGAAGGTATAGACTACATAGATACCTTCTCGCCGGTGGCCATGATTGAATCCATCTGTATCCTTTTGTGCATTGCTACTGCCCTTAATTATGAAATGCGGCAAATGGATGTCAAGACTACATTTCTGAATGACAATCTTGATGAGCGCATTTATATGGCTCAACCGGACAGGTTCATGGAGGAAGGCTAATAGGGTAAAGTTTGCGAACTGTAGAAGTCCATTTATGGACTTAAGCAAGCGTCACGATCGTGTAATATTAGATTCGATGAAACTGTTAAGAACTATGGTTTTGAACAGTTAGTGGATGAGCCCTGTGTGTTTAAGCTTATACACAAAGGGATGGTGGTTTTTCTAGTCTTATATGTCGATGATATTCTACTCATTGGCAATGACATAGGAAAATTATCTGATGTCAAGATTTGACTTGCAAAGCAATTGGGTACGAAAGATCTTAGAGAAGCTGCATTTGTCTTAAGTATTCAGATCTTTCGAGAAAGGAATAACATATAATTAACACTATCTCAAGCATCTTATATTAATAAGGTGTTGGATCGCTTCACTATGTAAAACTCCAAGAAAAGATTTATTCCTTTTAGACATGGAGTCAGCCTCTCTAAGAGCAATCTCCCAAGACTCCTCAAGAGGAGGAAAACATTAAAGATTATCATGCCTCAGCTATTGGAAGTCTCATGTATGCGATGCTCTGCACTAGACCAGACATTTATTATGCCATGGGCATGGTGAGTCGTTTCCAATCTAGTCCTGGAATCGAGCATTGGAATGTCATCAAGCATATTCTTAAGTATCTAAGGAGAACAAGGAACTACATTCTTGTGTATTCAGGTACTGAGCTGAGTATGAAGGGGTATACTGATTCTGATTTTCAGGCAGACAAGGATTCTAAGAGGTCCACTTCAGGATCGATGTTCATCCTGAATGATGAAGCAGTTATATGGAGAAGTATCAAGAAATCTTGCATTGCTGATTCTACCATGGAAGATGAATATGTGACATTTGTGAAGGCAAAGGAGGTTGTATGGTTTAGGAAGTTCTTGAAGACTCTAGAAGTTGTTTCAGACGCTAAAAAGCCCATGACACTTTATTTTGATAACAGTTAGGCTGTAGCGAATTCTAAGGAACCTAGAAGCCATAATAGATCCAAACACATATAACGTAAATATCACCTGATTAGAAAAATTCTTCAGCATGGAGACGTTGTGGTTACGCATATTTCGACGGTCAACAACCTGGCAGATCCATTCACGAAGACTTTAAGTAGTAAAGTTTTTTATGGTCATCTTGAGGGCTTGGGGATAAGATATTGTGCACGCCTACTTTTTTGTCCAAATGGGAGATTGTTGGAATATGTTCATAAAGTAGCATGTAATAACTATCTACTTGTATTTAATTATTTCTCAGACATTAGTATTATTGAATTCTTATGAATAAATTAAACGTTTTATTTTAAATTAAAGCGTGTTTATAAATTATTCAAGTCCTGAAATTTTCATCAACGAACGAAGAGTAAAGACAGAAGCGTCTCCAGAAGAAATCTTCTGAGAAAGTTTAGAACAATATTCACAGTCTTAGGATCGACTAGGCAATCAAATCCGATTACGAGTATTAGGTTGAACCAATGGTGCCAGTCTTAGGGCATGGGAGTGGAGACTCAAACGGTTAACCTAGACATGTTATGTACATGTTGAATAAACCGGTAACAAATTAGCATAGAACCCAAAACCGTTTACCAAGCTCTAAGTCTAATTGTTACACCTTAAGGGTGTTTTCATAATTATCTTAATCCTCAGGTGAATACGTAGATTGACTTAGTTAGTTGCAATCTTTGAAATGTCAAATGAGTGAGTTCGAATTAGCAGGCAATACCTCGGCTGTCGGGATTGTAATTCAATAAGTTGGAGTTACGTGATTAACTGATATAGAAATTCACGGTTGGATTGCGAAAACAATAATATCACCTTATACTTTATCGATGTGTGTGTATAAATTAACCTAGTCAGTATTCAATGAATTGAGTCATTGATTAAGACTTGTGAGTGTACGAGACAATTCACTATTATATCTTTCTTATACAATCAATAAAGGAGTTAAAGAAATAATAACAAGAGGGGTAAAATGACAATTTTACATTCCGCTCTTATTACTGATGATTTACAATGGGTATTATGTTAAATTATTCTTTGGACCGTGAAGATAAAAGATTTTATTTTCACCAACAGAAAACGTAGCGCGCATGAATCGAAAGTTGATTCGGCATCAAACCTATAGTGGAGTCATACGATGTCATGATTAAATAGGTCAGAAATTTATGAAGATAAATTCACCAGGTATTTGAATCCTTAGCTTTGTTTATGTGGATCCATTCGGTTTCAAAAATAGCTCATTAGAATTGGAATAGAGAAATGAAGTAAATAGATCAAAATATATTTTAGTGCCAAGATATATTTCCTACACCTATATGTGATGGGTGATTTCACTTAATTAGTTAAGTGTGATTATATGTATTGAAATTAATTAGTTTATTATTTTTTAATTATTGGATAATTATTAAATAAAAAAGAAATGAGTTAGTTAATTGATAATGATCAATTAATTTATCAATTGGCTTGATGAATCTCGATACAACTCAAATTCTAGAGAATACTGTAATTTTCGACAATTATGAATATATGGAATGAATTTTCAGAAATTTAAAAATATACGAGTATATTTGTAAATATCAAAAATTACATTTGACCAATATCTAGTAGCAATCTGATTGTAGATAGATCTTGGATAAGATAGAGTTGCTTGTTAAAAAAAGGAGAACAAACATTTTCCTCTCCCTCCCTGTTGCCGTCGAAAATTATATTGAAGGACAATTTTTTTATTTTTCTTCTTCAGTCGTTTTGAGAGCCCACACTCAAATTTCTACACAAAATTCTCGTGAGATATATTTATGAAATTAACAGATGGTTGTTGGTGGGTGAAATTGACAAATCGTTCTTAGAGTTCAAGTGCGTGATTCAGATCCCGAAGTTTGAAGAACACGAAGAATACTCGAAGGAATTCTGCTAGTTTAGAAATCTGCGATACAAAGTATAGGCGAAAAAAATTGTTTCTAACTTTATCTTCTCGTTTAATGCCGTATATGCATAATCTCACGTTGTTTGGTTTTAAGTTATTTAATTTGATTAAATAAGTTAATTGGAATTTTTTTATATTCTGCCCATGAACCGTTCGTGGTTCAAACTTATTTTTAATTAATTTTAAAACCAACTGGTCCCAGTAGATATGATTTACTTCCTTATGCTCAATAAAGATGTTACTGTTAGTATATATTTTAACTACTTCTAGTTTACTTGTTCTTCCTATGTTTCAGGTTCTATTAATGATTAGGTTGTGACTTTTGATGGGAGGTTCAAGTATTATTTTATGTCTAATGTTGCGTCCTTAGATGGGTGGAGACACTATACACCATGGATATCGGTTGACGACGCCTTTTTAAAGGCCAAGTATGTGGGTATTTTGTTAACTGCTTGTTTTTTGGATGGTAATTGCCAAAATTTTCCGTTAGCATTCACTATAGTTGATTCAGAGAATGATGATTCTTAGATATGGTTCATGCGTAAGTTGCATTCTTGTATTGGAGATATTGTTGATTTAGTTATTGTTTATCATCGACACACTAGTATTTCCAAGGCCATTAGTATTGTTTTTCCCGATGCTCATTATGGAGCATGCATGTTCCAACCATTGCAGAATATAAAGACTAGATTTAAGTTGCTGAATCGCATTGATCCCATATTTTATGCATGTGCTAAAGCTTATCTTATGTCTGACTTTGAGCGTCACATGCAGAGCTTGGACAAGATATCTCCAAGTATTCATTCTTATTTGGAGGGAATTGGATTTCATAGAAGGGTGCAAGCTTATTTTCCTAGTAAGCGGTATAACATGCTGACCTCGAACATCTCTGACAGTATTAACAATGTTTTAGTTGAAGCACGTGAACTTCCTATTATACAGTTATTGGAATTTATGCATCAAATGTGTTTGCGATGGTTTTATGATCGTAGAACGGCGGCATCTTTTTGAAAATGAAGCTTACACCATCGGCTAAGGAACATTTGGGCAACAAGTATATAGTTGCTCAAACTATGTCGGTATGTGTCATGTACTTTACTTGATTATTATATGGTTCTATTTTAACATAATGATTATTTGTAACTTTATTTTTACCGTTTTTCAAGTTGGTTCATCTGACATAAATGATTTTCATGTTAGTCATGGTGATATTATGTATGTTTTGAACTCTGCTAGTCCTACATGTTCTTGTCAGAGGTGGGATTTGGATCATATTCCATGTGCACAACCTTGTGCTGTCTTTTGCAATCAGAACCTGAGTTCATATTTGTATGTTAGTGATTATTTTTCAAGTACGGAATACGCTTCAACCTATGAAGGCTTCGTTCACCCATTAGGAAATTGGAACATATTACCTATTCAGGATGAAGGCCAATTAAAGACACTACCTCCATATGTGAGACGTTCAGCTAGGAGACCAAATAAGAAACGTAGATGCAATTTGGTCACAATCAGAAAACATGCAAGAACTCAATTCGTGTATCCTCTTCTAGGAGTAGTAAGTAGAAGCAAACATTAATTCAACATTTGATATTGTCTTAATTTTGTACTTTTATTGTTTATGAACACTTGTGTTTTATAAGTTTCCATTCAAGTTATTTTTGTATGGACAAACTTCCATTCAAGCTGTATTTTTATTTTTCATTTCAATTTTAGTTGTTTTTTGAAATTGACTATTTGAATCTGCTTATTTATGTGCTCTTTTTTTATTGGCAGGCGGTTTTTAAAAATTGTTCTGTGTTTAACAGTTTTATAGAATACGTCAATAAATTATGTACGTTGTGTATCTTGTTTATGTACCATTTTATATGATTTGAAAAGGGGTTGCCTATTTTTACATAATACCCCAATTTTCTAGCACCTGCGCAAAAAATCATATACAACCCAACACTCAATTATATATTCATAACTTAGTCAATACTTACATTCCATTAACAAACTCACCACGCATCAATATGTATTCATAACCTTGTCAATACTTTCAATTCATGCTTTAACATCCACCAATTAACAAACCCAAGTACTAAAAATCAGATTCTAAAAAACAACAACCGCATAATCTTTTTAGAAGCCAACTTCAAAAATCCATACCAAATGACAACATTCAACATAAACAAACTAAATGTTTCAAATCTTATAAACCGGCCACATAACATGCTAACTAGTCAAACTGTGATCGAAGAGAAAAGCTCGGTCCTATTTCAAATGATGTTGGCTTCGGTCCTTCTTCAGTTGCTTTTGGCTTCTTGACTTTTTAGTTCTCTCGTCCACATATGGTGATTCCAGAGCTTTGCTTTTCTTCACCAACCATCTTCTTTTCTCCTTTTTTAAAGAGCTACTTTTCTCTTCAGATCCTTGACTAGTACTTTGTCTTCTTTTTGTCCTTGTTCAGTAGTTTTTGCTTCTTTCCCCTTTCTAGCTTCATCATCCTTTTGGCCTTCCTCTTGTTCATGGTCCTATGCATCAATATAAGTTGTATTAGTATTAATATTACTACTTTTATGAGGAACAATATATAAAATCTTACCTTTTATTGCTGGACAGGTTCTTTACCAAGTCTTTCAAAGATTTTCTTTATGTCGTTTGATATTGTCGTCAAGCTTTCAAATATCAAATGTAATTGCTCTTTTGTTTCAAAATCTACCCCTTGTCAGCTTGTTTCTCCTCCTCATTGTTGTCTTGTTTATGGTACAGAAAGGAGCCATGTACGCTGCGTCCAATTCTTGCCTTGTGGGTATCATCGGCGTCATAATAATGCGTATTTGTTTGATCATTTGTAATATAAGAAAAGGTTAGTAAGAAGCAGATTTTACAATAACTGTAAATAAATTTATGTACCGGTAAAAACTACATACCCTCTTCATGTTAAAAACTGTGTTTGCTAGGTCCTTCCATGATGGCTGCACGTGGCATTTTTGTGGCTATTCTTTTGGCATACATGGTTTTTTTGGATGAAATCCTAGGGATAGTCTCGTATGCCCAAACAATAAAAGCATATGGGAATCCCCCAAGACCATACCCCGCTGCGTCCATGTGTTTTGCATAATCTTTTATGAATTCTATTGTTAGCTTGCAGGACAGCCTTCCCCATGGGTAGTTCTCTAAAGTCTCATCATCATCAATCATGTCGAGATGTTGAATGCCGATCTTGATGCTTTCTTGTCTTGCTAATAGCAAGTTCTCCAAGAAGTACAACCTGGAAACTTTAATCTTGTATTCTTCTTTTGCTCCTTCCATTGCATTGAAGGGAATGCAAGGTTCTTTCTGGTTATGGACTTCATGGAAGGGAAAACAACATCTCTTAACCTTCGTGTCGGCATCCCACCCTTCTAGATGAGTGGATACGCACCACAATTCAGCCCCGTGACAAGGGAAAATTCTTTCAGTCCAAAATTTATAAATGTCCCATCAATATTAAAGCTTACCCCATCAGATTTGTTGAAATTATGGCACTGCCTTCTTACAAGGTGCATAAATAGTTGTGACGGGAAGTTGTGATCCTCCATGTCCAGCAAATGCCTGAAACATATTTCTCTAAAACATTGTTGTTGTTTGGAATTCAAAATCTTCTTGATTGTTGATATAACATAAAGGATGGAATACATATTTATCCTTTATTTTGTGTTCGACTTGCTTTGCACAACAAGCAGTGGGTTGTTCTACATTGGAAATAAAATTATATCAAACTAGTATCCAATTTATTGACAGATATCATTGTTTAGAGATGTTTTACCTTTGACTTGTATGTGATCTCATTTTTTGCGTCATTTTCATATTCTTCTTCTTGTTCTTTTTCATCAGCTTCTTCTTTATCATATCCTTCTTCATCATCATCTTCAGCTTCTTCATCAGTTTCTTCTTTAGCTTCTTTCTCATTGGCTTCTTCTGGTTTTTCTTCCTCATCATTTTTTTCTTATGATGGTTGTGTTTCTTTTTGGGGGTTCGATTGTGTTTCTTCTTGGGTTGTTGTCTGTATTTCTTCTTGAGTTGTAGGTTGTGTTTAAACAACCCTTCTGGTTCTAGTAGTGATAGTAGTTCTATTGGTTGATGGAGTGCTTTCTTTTTGTTTTGATGATCTTCCATCCTTTGAACTTGTGATCTAGTTCTACGTGGTGGTCCTTCTTGTTTTTGGTTTTTAGCTTTTTGCCCTAGTTTCTTCACTCGATTGATCTCATATCTAATTTATATCAATATGTTTCGTATTAACATGTTCATAAACAAAAAACATAGATATCATTATTTCTCGTTTAATTGAAGGTTTTTGTAACTAAAATTGATACTAGAAAATGTATTTAACAAATTTATTTAAATTGCGGACTTAATATGCATCTAAGAGACTCAGAATTTTATACATAGTAAACTGAAACTAAATAGAATACATTTAGGTCACTAATCTATATACTAATAAAATGTACAGAAGAAAAATCTAACAAAATAGGGGTAATGGAAGCTTTCGTAACTAAATTAGATACTAGAATCATGTATTTAACAGATTTAATGAAATCGCAGATTTATTATGCATCTAAAGTACTGAAACTAAAAAGACCAAGATTAGGTCATTAATTTAGATAACGTTAAAATGTAAAGAAGAAGTTTATTTCCTGATCTCACAGAATGTTTCTTCAGCTTTGATTTCCTTTTATTAAAATCACCGACGGTTACCTTTTCGTGCAGGTTAGAGATTTTTTAGCAATTGGATAAATGGCATCGTGGGGGAGGGTTTCGGTCTCATCGTGAGTATCGTGGTTGTCTATTTCGATGAAGGAGGGTTTCAGTGATTTTGAGTGATGATCCATGTGTTTTTTTGAATAGCATGATTAGTATCAGTGTACATGCACATGTGTCAATGATCGAGAGTGTCTATCTTTGTAATTTTCTTTTTGTTTTCTTGCTTTCTCTTTCCTACATCATAACACGCATTTCATTTGAGCACTACGGCATCAAAACGCGCATTTCATTTAAAATGAGCGCTACTGTAGCGTGTAGACTCCTCTGGGCTGCGAAAGCGCTACTATACCGTGTGGACTACTCTGAGCCTTTTTCATTAAGGGCCTAATAGTAAATGACTTCGCTATTTACCATTTCACGGCCGCTCGACCATTCTTGCAAATAAAAAACTGGGCGACTATTTTGCTACAAGAATGATCCAAATGGGCCACTCTTGTAATTCTCCCTTTTTATATTACATGCAACACATTCTTGTAAAATGTCCACGAAGATATATTATTTAGCTACATAAACAAGATAGTTAATGAGTCCATTAAGGTTTAGCCCACATCAACAAGATATTGGAAGAATGGCAAGAATGACCCTAAAATAAAGTCTATTAGCATAAATGACCCTAAAATAAAGTCTATTAGCATAAATGACCCACCGATTTAAAAGTATGTGAAAATAACCAACTTCTCTTAAATAATGTTCTTTAAAGCACATTATCCCAAAAAAATTATACTTTCATCTTCTTTGTGCGCCACTCTCTCTCTCTCCATCTCTATTTTGTTTTGTGAGAAAAGAAAAAATAGGATAAGAGCCACATTCATTGCTCGCTCAATTGCATCTATCTCAATAATATGTAATATATGATTTATTGTCATTAATAATTTTTTTACTTACTGTCTATATATCATATTTTCCATCATTCTAATGGCCAAAATAAGGACATCATCTTCAATTTTACAATCAATCATCTTTGTAGATGATAATAATTTGAAAAGACCCATTGCTACGTAAATATTTTATGAATGACAAGAAAATAATATGTTTACCTGTCTGAGATTGTGAAAATAACTTGTAGTAAACTAAACCAAGAATAGAAAGAAACTTTTCAATGATTTATGTATATTGGACAATTTTTTTAAAAATAATTTGAACAAGTTTGAGTAGAATTTGAGAAAATACCGCAAACAAACTTAAGGAAAAAGAATAAAAGTCATAGGAAGTTACTTTATGTTGTTACAAAATAAGTGAGAGGGTATAGTATGTCCAAAACTAACTTCAAACTTCCCAAACTTCAAAAGGACCATTTTTGCATATTTACATATGAATGTCTATTCTTACATATAAATTAATAAGAGTACCATCTACTAGAGTTTTTGCAAGATATTTTACCAATAGTCATTTATGACTTGTGAATGTTTATTTTTGCAGTCTAGTAGGTTGAACAATTTATTAAGAAGAGACTATAGTATTTTAACTCTATCTTGTAGGGGGACTTACCCTAGCCACTAACATAGTATTTGGTTAATGTACGAGTACATTTGGAATGTATTGAAATGTCTAATGAGTTTGATTTTTCGTAAAGTATTATCTTAAGAAAATCATAACTCATTGCTATTGCTCTTGACATTGAGACAATTACGAACTCATATTGGATAGCTCAATAGTTTTTAATGTGCTATGCTTGAGATTTTATGAGTCAATATATTTGTAATTTGGATAACTGAGTCTTTAGATAGTGAGAAGGCTTAGATTCTCAATGATAGAGTTCATAGACACTTCTATGTAAGTTACTTAGTACCACTTAACGAAATTAGTTTATATGATCATGGCAATCTAAGAAGTACTTAGAATCCCTAATGGTTCAAAGATTTGATAATTTTACTTGATGCATTACGTATTAAGATTATTATGGTTGATCAATATAACTTGATTTGGCACTTAAAGAACAAAATGTGTATACGCTAGTTAAAAAACACTTCATCTAATTATACACGATGCTATTGAACATACTCAATTTTGCATGACACGTGGCAAGATCTAGACCAAAGATTCAATTGAAGAGAATGTAAAATGAAGACCATAGGATCAACTAAGCGGTTATGAATATGATACACATACCTACACGAAATATAAGAGGATATCATAGTTCTTCCAGTGAATTTTCTTCTCTTTAAGGATTTTCCATGTAAATCATGATGTCTTTATTCTCTCATTATTTCTCTATGCTATTATCTTTATTATTCGTTCATAAAAAATTTTACATACTGAAAAAATCCTTTACATTTTGATACTTTCATCGAGAATAAGAGAAAAACTCAAAAAATCATTTCCAAAATGCTCAAAACTGAATCAAACGTCCGTCAACAACGAAGCCGAAATCGGAACAAGTTGGAAGCAGAAGAAAAAAATGGCAATACAGAACCAGAAATGGTAAAACGATTGAGAACAGGTTTCAATAAAATAAAAGTCATGGTAATGGCTGTTGTCTTCGCAGCATCTCAACCTCCAGTTGGGCTTTGTTACCGTCAAGCATTATGCCTTGACCACCGCCAAAGCTTGCACCAACAAAGCAGCGACGAAGGAAAAAATCATCACGAGTGATCCCAACCGCCAGATATGAAGCAGAAGCCGCATGAGGAACAAATAACATATCCATGGCTAACCCACGACCGCGTCGGGCCTTACTTGTCCAAGAATAGCCGCCAGATTCAATGGAGGAGCCGCTGAGAACCTCACCTATTTCCAGAAAATAGAACATCAGATCTACACAAAATAAAGCATTTTCAGACTCCAAAACTCTGATAAGAAGGTTCAGATGAGAGTTTTCGTTAGTAGATAGTCATTCACAGTCCAAAAGACCACCAGAGATGGCCGCACGCGCCTCCACGCGCCATCTCCGATGGAGGTTATCATTCTTACTCATTTCCAGCTCCCGGGTCGACCTTCCCGGATTGTTAGCTACCAGGTTGACACTCTACCCAGACGGGCCAGCCCACAGATCAGCCCACAGATCAGCCCAACGAAGCCATGATGAGCCCAACCCGTGAAGGACCCGCGAGCGACCCATTCCTTGCCTCTAGCATGCGGCATGTTAGCCAAGGTTCCTTTAGGCTTGTTGTACTCTACATGCCCACTTAGTAGATTTAACCAATGGTCTTGCGAAGCACTCATGATAAATTCTAGAAATTTACATCAACCTCATTCAAAATTCAGTCACGGGGATACTACCAACTTTCGAACACACGGATCATCTTATGCAAACATATGAATGATATCAAATTACAAGCTAAGAATTTATTTTTAAATGATTGATTTGCCTTTAAATGCATATTATCCGTTCAAAAGAATTTTGATGACTACATGAGCATAACGTATAATATCTTGAGAAATATATATACACAATCTTCCGAGCAGATTAAATTAGTAGAAATTAATTCGACGCTAATTGTGTAGAGAATAATTAATTAGCTCACCGTGTTTAAATTTTATCATGCTTTAATGTAATTATAGAAATTACATTTATCCTGTTTAGGTAATTTATTTTGATAAAATTCATAGCTTGACCCTATTATGGATAACATGAGATAATTAATGTTGTGAACCATATTCAAACCAATTTGACGCACATATTGCATGATGGATAAATTTTTTGACTTTTAAATTCTAATTCAAAATTTGAATTTAAGCTTTTCTAAAGCTTAAAAAAAGTCCCTTATTGGTTGATGAACGAAAACATGAATTTTGATCTTCCTATTTCTTTGGAGACTAGCTCTTTCCTATTCTATATGCAGAAGTGCATGAAATTAAAATGTGAACAAACAACGAGAGTGGAGACGTCGTGATGATGTGAAACGGAAGTCTCATGACGACATAAATGGAAAGGTCGTGACGATAAGAGAGAATGAAACATCGTGAGAATGGGAACAAAATTGTCTTGACGATGGGAATGAAATGTTGTGAGAATGGGAATGGAATTGTCTTGATGGCGGGAACAAAATTTCATGAAGACGGAAACAAATTTGTCTTGATGACAGGAACAAAATGTCTTGATGATGGGAACAAAATGTCTTGACAATGAAAGCGATAACGAGAGCGAAAATGGAAATTGAAACAAAAAACGTTGAAAAAAAGCATGGATTTAGATAATTACAAAGATATAAAAGTCTTCTTCATGGAGAATTTAATTCGATTTGGAGCTCCGGATCAAAGGTTATTTATGCCTTTCAAATTTAATTTTTGAACTATATTAAATAGACATACATAGAACATTATAAATTGTTAGAAATATATAGATGTCTTCTTCTTGAATAATTTTGCATAACTCAATTCGAGGCTCGTGAGAAAAAAGTTATGGTAATTTTCATGAAGGTCGTTCAGAAAAACAATTTATGTAAAACTGTAAACTTTGGAAATTAAACTGTATTTACTGGGAACCAACTGCAGATTGAATCTTATACAAACAAAAATATACGGAAATCTACTTCACGGATAATTTTATGGAAATCAATTCGAAGCTCCCGATCAAAAGTTATGGTAGTTTTCGTTAATGCTGTTTAGGAAAGTAAACATATGAACTCTTTTAAAATTTAATTTTTAGACTATATCAATTTAGATAGAATTACATAGAAAGTAATATATCATTAGATAGATATATATGTCTACTTCTTGAAGAATTTTGCAGAACTCAATTTAGAGCTTGTAAACAAAAGTTATGACAGTTTTTATAAAACGTTGCTCTGGAAAGTAGATTATGTTGAACAAACAAATGAGTACGAGAAAATGTGGAAACTAAAGGTTAGAGGTCTTGTGGACTAAGCCCTTCGGACAGGGGAAACTTTCTCCCTAAAATGTGAAAACTAAAGGTCGGCGGTCTCGTGGCCTAAGCCCTTGGGAGCATGGAAACCTTCTCCCTAAAATGTAGAAATCAAAGGTCGGCAATCTCATGGCCTAAGCCCTTGGGAGCGGGGAAATCTTCTCCCTAAAATGTGAAAATTAAAGGTCGGAGGTCTCGTGGCCTAAGCCCTTGGAGCCGGGAAACCTTCTCCCTAAAATGTGAAAACCAAAGGTCGGCAGTCTCGTAGCCTAAGCCCTTGAGAGCAGGAACACCTTCTCTCTAAAATGTGTAAATTAAAGGCCGGCGGTCTCGTGGCCTAAGCCCTTGAGAGCAGGAACACCTTCTCTCTAAAATGTGAAAATTAAAGGTCGGCGGTCTCGTTGCCTAAGCCCTTGAGAGCGGGAAAAACCTTCTCTCTAAAATGTGAAAAATAAATAAAGGAAGTATGAGAAAGCAAACAATGAAGGAGACAAAGTGATAAAGTATGAGGAAATCAAAATGAGGCCATGGTTCCACGGAAGGAGCCTATGTCCTTGGGAGTGTCTACAGATACCGTTCTCAGAAGAAAATCAAAATGGGGTCATGGTTTCATGAAAGGAGCCTAAGTCTTTGGGAATGTTTACATACATCGTTCTCAGAAGGAAATCAAAACGGGGCCATGATTCCACGGAAGGAGCCTAAGTCATTAGGAGTGTCTACGAACATCGTTCTCAGAAGAGAAGATAGAATAAAGATCGTAGGATCAATTATACCGTTATGAAGAGGAGACACATACCTACACGTAATACAAGAGGATATCATAGTTCTTCCCGTGATTTTTCTTCCCTTTAACAATTTTCACGTAAATCATGGTGTCTTTGTTTTCTCACTCTTTCTCTAAATTAATATCTTTATTATTCGTTCGTAAAGGGTTCCCCATACTGAAAAAATCATTTACAACTATAATATAGATGGGCTACACACAATGAATAATAGGTCAAGGATAATTACATGGATAAATATGAAATATGGTTGGAGTTAAGTTAAAATTCTTTAGTGGACTTAATTATCATTAATAATTAATAGATCATTTCATATGTCTGATCGATAGAGTTTATTAATTATTTTTTCAAGAGTATTTTTATCCATATTTTTTCCGAGCTAGCTTATGGATTATCAGTATTGTCGTGATGGTTAATTAATAGGATGACATGGATGCCTAGCAGTCAACCACTTAACCCTATTTTAGTAATGAAAGTCATTAATTAGAATTAATTTAATTAATTTTAATTAAGATGTCGATTTCATCTAGGTTGATCTCTCAATCCTAGCTATTGGATGTTACTTTAAATATGAGGTTTCTCTTAGATTAAGTCTAAGTCTTTGCATACTATTAGTTGAGAGAAGAGGCAAAACCCTGAAGAGACAATTTCTCTCTCTAACTAAAAATTTGAGAGAAGAAAAGAGAGCTCTTTTCTTGAGTGCCCACACACTCATTAACAGTAAAAGGTTCAAGAAAAAGAAGATCATGAAAGGATTTGTGCAGTGGGAAACTTTCTCAATCTTAAATTCTAACTTTTAAACAATCTAGCCCATGCTAGAATGAATACGAAATTATACTCTTGATGCGTGAATGCTAAAAAAAAATTCTTCACGATCTGATTTCTCAATCTATGCACGAATCGTCCTTTACTCTATGCGCCAAACCATGGATACCGTGAAAAGAGTGACCGCCCATGCGATAGTCCACATCGCTGATTACCGCTGCCGTGAACAATTGTTTACCACCATAAACCACCATGAATCCATATCTCACGATCTTCCTCGTTGTTCCTCTAGTCGTCAACCGATCACCGTTTGTGGGCATTTGGAAGAAAAATCATAACTTTCCTCCTCTCAATTTTCGGCTAGGGAGAATAGTGAATCTCTCTAGGAGTTTCTCTTCTCTCACTAATGATAGCAATAGGATTTTGTGACATCTCTAAGAGAACCCTCCTATTTATAGTTAAATCCAGTGGCTAGGATAAACGAAAATCCAATCGCTAGGATTAACTAAAAATTATCTCATAATTATAACTAATTAAGTTAATTTTAGTATAATTCTCATTAATAAAATTATGACCGGCTTGGTTAACTACTAGGTATCAATGCCATATCTATTTATTAGCTCTAGGAAAATACCTATAACTCATAGCCTAGCTTGAGGACGGACTAAAATGATAAAAATTATCATGATGAAATTATCAATAAACTCTACTGACCAAACTAATGTTCATATTTTTAAATTATTGTTATAGTCTATCCCACTATAAAATTGCAATTGAAACTCCATTCATGTTTCATATTGCTTGATATAATTATACTTAATCTATTATTCATTATATGTTTCCCCACTATAATATAGCATCGTGTAAAATTATATAAAATACTATCTAATTAATATACACACTTCTTGTTCTTTTGGTCCTATATCATGTTGTATTGGTCAACCATGATAATTTTCATACTCAATGCCTCAAGTAAAATGATTGAATCTCTAACTAAACCATTAGATTTACTAAATGCTTAGTTTACTATGATTACAAAAACAGATTCTGTCATCCAACCTCCAGATTTATTGACACATTGAATCTCAACCATAGTAGATCAAAATAACTGAACCATTAAATATGAGTTAGTAACTCTTGAATTACCCTCAATTAGAAAACTACTTCTTCTTCATCTTCTTTGGCTTAGACTTAGGCTTAAAGACGTAGAAGCTTGTGTCATATTCACATCTGGTGGGACCATCAATATATTTTATTTTGAGTTTTCTCATCAATTCGGTCAAAGTCCATTCAATTTCATGCTTATTCTTGACACAATTAACCTTGACCTGGTTGAATGAGTTTAACAAAGAAGCCAATACTATATCAACTGTGACCCTCCATCACTTTCAGACCTTAGTATCTCTAGCTCGTTAAGATAATCACTCACTTTCAGTAAAAGATCTCTAATAGGAGTCCTGGAATCATCATAGCATTCATAAGAACCTTCATGACTTTCACCATAAATTTCATCTGTTCTTCAATTCTTTTTTGTATCAATTCGATCTCTAACCCGGTTTGAATAATTATTTCATAAAAATTATAATTTTCTCGAGAAAAGTTTACAAGAATATATGAAAATTAAATTAGAATCTATAAGAAAAAATAATCTCTTCATAGATTGTCTCTCTAATTACTTAACTAACAAAGTCCTACAAAAATGAGTTAGGGTTCTACAAAGACAATAATTCATAGGGTATTCCTTCTAAAAATAGACATCCAACAAATGGGTCTAGAACGTGGCTTTGATACCAATTGAAGAGATTAACACAGTAGAAAACTATCCAGATCTTAAAATCTAGTCATTAAACAATATAATCTATGCTAGAATACATATAGAAATTATACCCTTCATGGTGAACCCCATAAATCGAAGCTTATTTTCTTCACGATCTGGTTTCTTGATCTATGAGTGAATCATTTTCGATCTATGCAACGAGTGGCATTCAACAAGTTATCGGCAAGGACAGGAGTTGTGGCAAACAATGGTAGACGGTTTGGGGCCAGAGGATCACATCTCAACCTATTTTCATTAACATAGGATTAGGTTTGTGAAATCCTAGGCTTTATCTTAAGATATATGATGTTATCTTTTGTGCCTTGATGTTTTAATTATTATGTTTTTATGTGAGTGTTCTTACATAAATTTATTTTATACCCATCACTTTTAGATACCACGTTGCTTTAGATTCCTAAAAGGCAAAAGGTTTGTGATTGTATAATGAAAGACAAAGTTAAGCGTTCTCGATTTTGGGGCATAAAGTGGATAACTCTAGAAGCATGTTATTAAGTTAATTAAGATGAATCATTTAATTTTATAATCTTACTAGATATAT
This sequence comes from Datisca glomerata, assembly GCA_003255025.1. Classification (NCBI taxonomy): domain Eukaryota; kingdom Viridiplantae; phylum Streptophyta; class Magnoliopsida; order Cucurbitales; family Datiscaceae; genus Datisca; species Datisca glomerata. The sequence goes on along the minus strand of QANY01001419.1, from coordinate 608,691 downwards.
AATTAATTAAATTTTGAGATTATCAAAATTTTGATAAAAATGTATTAACCTAAAATTACTATTAAAGAGCATGATGAAATAATTGAAGTAATTTTCTAAAGATTAGGGTGAGTAATTACCTAACGTCACTAAGTAACTCTCAGTTAAAAAAATCACATCTTAAAAAGAATTAAGTCGGAGCGGGATTCTTAATCGAAACCCATAGTCTCCTTTATTGGATCTCAGTAAGGTGATATGGTACCTTGCCTTCAATCTTGGAAGCTTCCTAAAGGAGGGTGTACGAAATATCAAATATATAAGGATCTGGAAACGATCTATTTAAGTAGAATATTACAAGACACTTTTTATATCTCTAGATGTACTTAACATATGAGATCTAAAGATTTATTGAAAATGACTTTAGTCGATTCTCTAAAAGAACGCGATGATTATTCTTTCAGAATTTTGATTAACTATTATTCATAGAGTTAAATCACTCTGACACCAATTGTGTTCTCAATTTGATTTTTTTGATGAACTGATGCACTATAGTAGTGTTGCACCCTCACTACTATAGTGCCACATTACACTACAGTAGTCAACGTCAATCTCTTATACCCAATCAGTAATTTGACAATTACTGTGAGTTAAATATTTATTTTAATCAGATAAATATCTAGATATCAATTAATTCAAAATTAACATATATGATTAACCCCATCAACTAACTTATCTGTTATTTCACAAATGATAGATTTAGTTGATTCAAATTATTATCTAATGATAATTTAATTATCTAATTTCACATATTAGATATTTTGTCTCACTCATCGATAATTATATATATACATATATGTATGTATATATATATATATATATATATATATACATAATTTAATTAATTAATTCTTAATTAATTAATCACACATAAGCCTCAAAATAAAAATTCTTTTTACAAGTTAGTACTTTTCTCATGTTCTGAAATATTCACACCTAGACTGCGTAGTACGGAAGCGACTTGGAAACCATGAACCTATAATCTTAAACTCTAATAAACCAGATTATTAATTAAACTTTTTAATTAAATAATCTCATTTATTATTCCATTATTTCTTCACTATTAATATGTAATTGAACTCTTAGTGATTATATAATATATTTACAGAGTATTCTCATGTAGCCCACTAATATAAGTATTTCATGTAGTTCTTCCTCCAATTATTTGTTCGTAAATTAGACCAGGTCAAAATTACTATTTTACCCCTCTAAGTACCATTTGATTGTTAAGTACCATTAATCCACTAGTGAATGATTAATTTATAATCTTATTATAAATTTGAGTTCAATAACCATTCAGTCTCAGAACTAACACTCAAGGGAAGCAATATACGATCCGTTAGAAAAAGTTGGATTCCAAATCTTGTAAGATCATGTTCTCAGCCATCCATATCACCGAATCTTCAAAATAAAAGTCACTAGCTTGTTTTACAAACAAATCTTAACGAGTGAATCAAAAGATCCAATAGACATGCACATGAGTTCATGACTACTCATGATTCATACTGATCTATATATGATTATCGAATTGATGTGTATGAAATTTTTATGATAAACGAGACGTTCATAAATATATTAATTCACATCGACCTAGTCATATATAATCTTATTATATAAAGTACATTCACTAAGATGTCTACATACATCAATGATTCGAATTTAGAGCACACACATTCATAATGCTTAGTGAACCGTACTAGCAACCATTCATTAAAGATTTCATATGTTGTCGATAATTTTATTTATTATCTGTGGTCTTAATCCTCTTATACCAATAGAAGATCATAGTCTCATTAACGAATATGAAACTTTAAGATATTTATATAAATTATTCGACAATAATTTAAAAGAACAATTATAAGAAAAATGTAATTCTCATTAAATTTCATATCAAAATCTCAATGCACATACTTTGAGGGCATAACCCCCAACAATCTCCCACTTGTCCTAAAGAAAATGTGGCAATTCTCTCAATCCCATGTTACGCACGTGACCCTCAAATGACTTCGCAGTTATGATTTTTGTAAAAAGATCAACCAGGTTTTGTTCCGACGCTATCTTCATAACAGTCACATCCCCTTGATACACGATCTCTCTTACAAGATGATATTTCATCTATATGTGCTTGCCCCTCTTGTGACTCTTTAGTTCCTTGAAATTTGCTATCGCCCCACTGTTGTCACAGTACAATATTAGTGGCTTGTCAATATCTGGAACTACTTCCAGATCAGTATAAAACTTTTTTAGCCATATGGCTTCTTTCACAGCTTCACAAGCCGCTATATATTCAACTTCCATAGTGAAATATGCAATGTTAGATTATTTAATACTTATCCAGACTACAGCTTCTCCACCCAGGGTGAATACTGATCTAGATGTCGACTATTGACTGTCTCTGTCTGATTGAAAGTTAGAATCAATATATTCAGTGGGGTTCAAGTCTTCCACCTGAATAAATAAGCATATAGTTTCCCGTTCTTCTAAGATACTTGAGAATATGCATTAGTGAAATCCAGTGTTCCACATTATCACACAATAGTCCTTATCTTATATCTCATTTCTTTACTAAGATTCAGAATCATGCAAGTACATTATAATCCAGAATAAACTACCACAACGAGTACATCACAAAACATTAAACAAAGGAAAAAAGTCAAAATTATATTCTATGATTTTTCATACACAGAAAAACAAGCACACAATTACATATGTAAGATTTTACTCTTTCTCTCGATAAAGAAATTACGAAAGTGAAACTTTTTAAACAAATAACAGTAAACTACTCAGTTCAATATGGCATGTAAAAAAAAGAAACTAACACTAAGCGCTGACTCATTAAAAACCGATACAACTTAAACTAGAGTTTCCTAAAAATTCTAAATTTCTTACAACTCCTCTTTGCAACTCCTCTTTTCTTTTTCTCTTAAGAAAGACATGTTGTAATACTATGAGAGATTTCTCACTTCTGTAAAGCAGAGTAATAAAAAAATCCCAAGCTATTTAATCTCATTCTCTGGTTCAGCTAATTCTTGTCTTTATCTTTTGAATATGGTACTCTGGATAGATTATGAATTTTGCTCTGGATCAATTTACTTCGTAGCAAAGTTCTAGGCCTAGCTTCCTCTTTCCTCTTCGATCTCACATTCATTTCATGTCTGCCTTATCCAGACATCAGCTTCAAGCCCAAGGTAATCGGGATATGCTGATCCCCCCAACCCTATATCTCTTGCTCGTAAGTCCAGCTTCCAGAAATGCTGCAAAGGATTGCCATGAGAATCAAAATTATCGTAGTTTATACGAAATTAATCTCTGTAAGAGCAAACATCAAGAACCATATAAAAACCAGTAAAATATAACAAAATGACCCGGCAGTGCCCAAGAATAAATTTAGTAATAGAATAATGATGCTATCGTAGTATGATTATAAAATGTCAAACCTCTGTAATATGTGATCTGGACCTGCATAAAGCATTAATCTTTACGAATTACCATTCAGGAACTTCTCTTCCTGCAGAGAATTCACATTTAGGACATGGAAGTCTTTAATATATATATATATAACTGCATAGGAAAGGCTAATGGGGAGCAGAAAGAAATTGAAAATCCCCAAAACCAGAAAGACAATAACAGTTAATCCACATATGAAAATGTACCCAGTAACAATTGTTGAACAAAAATACAACTCCCTAAAGAGATAGTAATGGCGTCTTCTTTTACATTTTGTCCTCTTAGATTATTATCTGTTAGACTGCACCTATTGGGCTTCAAGCTGTAAAACCACTAACCAAAGAAAGTGATTCATAAGTGTATAAAATACTAAAAACCTTTTCTGATGCAAGCTGCTTCCACGTGCTCAATTTTAAAGTTTGAGTATCTCCTGGAGCGCATTACATGCATCATTAGAGGATTTTGTATTGGTATGTTCAATATTCGGATAAATGAGTTCCAAAGTAGTAACATTAACTAACTGGTATTAATTGAAAATTGAAATGTTGCAAGAGTAGAGAATATACCACGACATTGTCCAAAGAGAAAACATCCAGATTCATAAGAATCAACATTCATAAGCACTAAATGTCCTAAATGCCATAAGGATCAACATTCATAAGCACTCAAGTTCAGCCTAGCATGAATTGCACGATCTGGCAAGGCCAGTTATTTGAGAGAAGGATAGAAGAAAGAGCTTTAACTAAACAATCATGCTGACACATGCAAATACACGATTTTACATTGATTTGTCTCCTTTAATTGCTTACCACATCAACCTTTAGAGGTCATCTGCTCTAAAGGTCTCAAAACCTTCTCCATATTCAGTTCAAAAAATTGTAAATAAAGGCCAACCAGTAGTGTCAACTTAAAAAAATGAGTGAGCTTTCCTACGAGATACCATAAATTATGCATTCCAGACTCCAACGAAGGAAAGAAAATATAAGGGGCAAGGGAATTCAATACCTTTTCCATTGAAAGCTTGTTGGGTGTTTAGGAAAACTTCAAAAAACGGCTATTTTCGTCGGGCCCAAAGCATTTGTGACCAACTTATGATGTTTAATCAAGTTGAAATGCTTAAAATTCTAGAAAGAACCAATTCACAATCAAAACACAGAGCAAAGCTTCTAAAAACAAAAATCGGTAGAGTGGGGATGGAAGAAATATGGAATTAAAGGAGTACTTGTAGGTTGAGTTTAGAATGGAATAGGGAGTGAGGGAGCCGTGAAGACGGTCTCCATGGAAGGAGAAGCATTGAGCTTCTCAAATCACTAGTACAGTCCATTCAGAGTCAACAAACGCAGAAACAACAATAATAATTAGCTCCGGTACAGAAGATTATAGAAAGAAAGAATCCCACTTTATTTGTGAAGCTCGTGACAGCAATTTTTTTCCTTTTCACCATTTTTTTGGTGAAATTGTTCCCCAAACAAGAAAAATCAGCAATCATAAATCAGAAACTAGACCCAAGTAAAGAGAAAAAACATGAATTGAGACAGAACAAAATTGAGAATCGGAAGAAATGGAGATCGATAAAGAATTAGAGCTCACTTACAGAGTATTCGCCACGCTGAATATCGGCTTCAAGCACTTTTAAAGACTTCTTCTACGACTTTCCCATGGAAGCTGTATACATCTCCACCAACAACAAAACAAAACAAAAAGCAAACAAAAAACTTCCACGAAAGAGAATCGATGACGCAAACTCAACGGAGAAGGAAAAGGGTGGAGCTCAGCCTCAAACTCAACGGAGCTTAGGTTTGAGAGACAGACTTGTGAAAGGAATGGAGCTTCTGAAAATCGAGAAGAAAAATGGCAAAGGAAAATCGAGAAGGAGAGGAGCTACAGAAAGGCTTGTGAAAGGAACGGAGCTTGAGAAGAATCGAGAGAGACCCGAGAAGGAACATAGCTTCTCTCTGAAAATCCATAAGAATCGAGAGAGACTCGAGAAGGAACGAAGCTTCTGAAAATCATGAAGAATCGACAGAGACTCTCTTGAGAAGGAACGGAGCTTCTCGATTTCTAGAGAACAGTGAAGAGGGTAGGGTTTCGGTAATGTTTTTATTTGTAAAAATCCTCTCCTAAACTCACCATTTTATAAAAATTATCCCTAACATTAATTTTTACTCTCACTCCTATCTATATTTTACTCAATATATATTTGTGAAGTTACATATTTATCATTCACCTTATTTAAATATTTGTCACTCTCTCTTTCTCTCTTTCTTTGTATTTTTGTTCTCTCTGTAAAATGAATTTTTACCCGAAAAAGACATGAATGAACCGAAGACGATGACTTCTGCGTTCTTTCCAAAGAAGACAACCGAATCTATACAACCCACCTCAGTTCTCCTTCTTCGTTTTTCATTTTTTCCACTTCTTCTTCATTTTCTTCTTCGTCTTCTTCTTTCTTCATACAAAAGTAAAATATTGTTAGTTCTTCTTTTTAGAACATGTATAAGTTTTGTTTTCTTCTTTTCTGTAAAGCTTGAATTTTCATGAATTTTTCTTATTCATGAGTATTCTAAGAATATTTATTTATTTACTTCTTTCTGGAATGTTGTTTGAAGTTATTTATTATAAATTATGGCTACAAGATGATAGTGTACTGTAAACAAGGTCTACACGAGTACTACACGAGCATCATGTAGTCATCATGTAGCCTACATGATGGGTACACGGACCTCGTGTACACATCTTGTACGCTATGTACTATTCTAATTTTACTACAGTAATATTTAACAAAACCCATCTTCATTTTTTATTTCTTCATACTTCATTCGTTTTATGATTTTACAACTTTCTCATTTGTTGAAACACTCATCTTAATGCTTCATTTGTTAATTTTATACTACACGATGAGGCACGCTGGAGTCGTGTAGCCATCGTGTAGTCTACACTATCGCTACAAGACGTCAGCGTACCCTCATCGTGTAGACTACATGATGACTACACGATGCTAGTATAATCATCATGTAGTACACGATGGCTACACGACGCCAGTGTGCCCCCATCTTGTAGTCTATATGATGACTACACGACTCCCGTGTACTCATCGTGTAGCGTGTACCCATATTTGCGAACAAAATAACTTTCAAGCCTCTAAAAGTGCTTAAAATATGTTTTATGCCTGAAACTAGGCTACACAATGGCTACATGATGCCAATATACCCACCGCGTAATCTACACGATGTCAGTGTGTCATCGCGTAATCTACACGATGACCACACGATGTCAGTGTATCCATCGCGTTGTCTACATGATGGCTACACGATGTCAGTGTACCCATCGCGTAGTTTACACGATGTCAGTGTCAGTGTACCCATCGCGTAATCTACAGGATGACTACACGATGTCAGTGTATCCATCGTGTAGTCTACACGATGCTAGTGTACCCATCGCGTAGTCTACATGATGTCAGTGCAATATTTACTTCTTACAGTCTATAGGGGAAGAAGACCATCCGATTACCTCCCAGGACTATTGGAAAATCTGAAGTAAATTATAAATAAATTGAAACAATTTTCCCCCTATCCTAAGGTTTGAAACTACTAACTTCCTCTGCCATAAAATCCCATGTTAAAAATATGAGAAATTATCGATCAAAAAAAGAAAACCACGCGAATGACACTCCAAAAATGAAACGTCAAAGAAGAACTAAAAGAAGGAATTGCAGCCCAAAAATGGGGAAAAGCCATTTTCAGATTTGGTTTGTGGCTAGATTTGGTTCAGATTTGTAAAAATAGGCAAAAACCAATTTTCAGATCTGGATTAGATCTGGGTTGTCGCCAGATCTTCTGGTTCAAATATGTGAAAATGGGGCAAAACCCCATTTTTAGATTTGGGTCAAATTTGGTTTGTCGCCAGATCTGGTTCAGAGATTCGGTCATCTTCTTGGTCGTCTTCTTCGATTGTAGAGATTCGATCATTTTCTTGTTGTCTCTATGGTTTATGCAGCACTGAAGCTCTCTCAAGGAGATCTTTATGGAATAAGCTTGGTTCCCATAAGTTGTTAAATCAGGGAAAGCCTTGGCTTGTTCTTGGTGACTTTAATGCTATTTTGAAGCCTAGTGAGAATTGTGGTGGTGATTTCAAGTGGAAGGATAGTTCTATTGATTTTGCTACTTGCCTCGTATCTTCTTAAGAAGTCCAACCTTGGTATTGATACAGCTCGAAACCTTCCTTAGAGGGATGAAAACAAAGCCATCTCGAGGATGTTACTGCACCTCACGGTGTTGTACTAATGATCAAGACCATAGGTTATATTGATATGTCAACATTCTTCCACTCACTATTTTAGGATTATGTGTTTTTATTTTAACTAATCAATTAATTCAAAATTAATCACTGGCTAAAATAATAACTCTATGAATATTTAATAATCAGTTATGCCAATCTCTTTGGTCTAAGTTCATTTTGACCTTCTAAAGTGCCTAAGTTATAATTAGGTGAACTTAGATTGACTAATTAATTATATTTATCAAACTTTAATAAAACACTTTTACTAAAGTCGGTTATCTTAAAGGATACTATAGCCCTTTGTGTGGTGTGATTACCAAGTTTTAACTAATTAAAACCTAACAGTTTACATGCAATTGATTTCATAAAACAATACATAAAAACGTATTAGGACAATCCTAATAAATCATGTTACTACTGATGAGATACATGATCAAATAACACTGTGTGAGATTTTCACGTATAACATGTGATCGACTAATACATGGACATGTTATAAAACATAACAATTACACAATTATTTAATAATTAAATCTGTCAAAATTGCTCTTAAGAAGTTTAATGCTTCTTTTAGCTCAGATATCACTAAAAGGGTTCTTATTGCTAGAGAAGCTCTTTCTTAAGTGCAGGCTGACCTTGCTGCCTCCCCAAGTGTTGTATCTCTTCAAGAGGAGAAGAAAATCAGATTTGCTGACTTCATCAAGCTCAGAAATGCAGAAAAAGAGTTTCTAAGGCAAAAAGCTAGAGTTGATTGGCTGGCCTGGGGTGATCAGAACTCCACTTATTTTTTCCAGAAACTTAAGAAGAACATATGATATGAACCCCACCGACGATTTACGATGAAACCCGATAACAATGATGGTTCAAGAACCCCAAGAACGTGAAAGATAAGATTGTTGAGCCTTAACCTGTTATCTAGCACGATAAGAACTAAGACTACAAAGGATAAAAATGCCACACCAAGAAACCTAAGAATCACTCAAGAATCAAGGTGATAAGTTTGGTTGTTTGAACGCCGCAAGACTAACTTGATAAGTTCAAAGAGTTCGTTCAAGAACAAAGAGGACACACCTCACAATAAAATAAACTTGTTTTCAATATTCATAACATGATTACAAATATCGTGGGTACCATGTTTTATACTTGGAACAACCCTCCAAGAATAGGAAAAGCATGAATTTTAGCTTTGAAATAACACCAACATTAAAGTAAATAAGTTCCCACGTTTTTAGACCTCTTTGATTTTTCGGGCAAAAACTCATTTTACAGAGAGAGAGCAAAAGTATAGAGAAAGAGAGAAAGATAGAATAGGGCAGTGGGTCAGGATAAAGATGTAACTTTATAAATATTTTTGAGTGGAAAGTGGGTCGGGGTCGGGGGTCAGGGTAAGCAAAAATTAGTGTAGAGGTTGATTTCTATAAAATGGTTAGTGTAAGAGTTGATTTTTACAAAAAAACCATTTGGGTAAAGTTTCATCTCGCTTAGCTTTTTACTAAGCCTCGCGTCTCTAAAATTTTATCCTGCTTATTTTTTACTTTTAACATGAATTTTTTTATGTGGTTCACAAAAAGTCTTACCGTTTTGAGTTTTTTATAGGAGGAGAGTACAAACCCTATATTTAAACCCTGTACAATGTCATAATTATTGTAGTGTCTATGACTACCTATTACTATGCTTTCATTATTGCTCCGCTTGGATGATGGCACTTGTTGATCGCTCCATGGACCCATGTTGCTAGTCTCTTTTGGACTTTTGCAGGTGTGCTAGTTTAACGTCTCTTTCGGAGAATTTTTTTTTTCCAATTTCCCCACCTTCAGATATATTATGATTAAAGATTTAATTTTATTACATCATATGTCAAACAAATATTTTCTTTGTCAAGAGGTAAAATAATATTGCGATCCAGTAATTATTATAAAAAAATAACATTATTCATTTAGGGCAATATAATAAATTTATATATTCACCATAATCCAAATCTTGAATGTGTAAGTTAGCAGACACAAAATTCTAATTTTGAATCATATTAGTAAAAACAAAATTTTGAATTTTGAATTCAAACCCTCAATTAGTTTAGACTTTTGGAAAAATTAGAGATTTGGGCCCGTTTTAAAATAAGTTTTGTTGAAGGTCCATTTTTTCATTTTGTACAAATAGCCAAATATAATAGAGTTAGTTAGCTTTGATTGGTTTTTTCAAAATAAGTTTTGTTGAAGGTCCATCAATTCCTTACAGCACCCTTCTTCTCTGAGGCTTTAGCTTGTGATTTCTTTGTTCAATTATTTAGCTTGCAATAATGGCATTGAAGCTGATTTGGAATCTGATTTTGCTCAATTCGAATTTGCTTTATTGGATAAATTTCAAGTAAATTTTTTATCCTTCTTCCTTGAATTTGTAATCGGCGTTTTTGTTCATTCTTTGTTGAATTTTTGGTTCTTTATGTCATATTATTCAAGAATTTAGGTTTTGCACGTTAAATCTGAAATTATATTTTGAGTTTCAATAATTCAGTATCATGTTTTTTTGCAGTTGACGATGCTTGACAAAGAGAAGAACCTGAAATCTTGAATGTGTTGAACTAAAGCTTAAAAATAATTTTAAGTAACAAATCTTGATACAGAAACGCTATTATATTAGTTGTAGAGTAGATTTCAAGTTTTTTCTCTTTTCCTTTGTTTTAGGAAGAGTTTTTTATGTTCTTGTACTATTTTGTTAACAAAGTTTATGTAAACACTCTATTTTTGTGTGTGTCAAAACAGAGTGTTTGAAGTTGTATGTTTAATCTTATTTTATATTGTTCAATTGTTTGTTTGATTTTGTTAATTTTGATCATATTGTTGTTATTTTGTATTTTTCAGTTTCTAGATATTTTTAAGGACTGGTTGTTTTATTACTATTTTTTATTGCTATGGTTGCATCATTTTCTATAGATTTTTGCCAATGGTGTTATATAGTATATAATATATTGTACAATATATAATTATATAATGTACAATATATGTCATTTACTTCCTTATTTTTATACATTTTTTAGGTCTGATGGTGAATATTCCCACAGTTCTTTTTATGATGGAGGGTGGGTTGAAGGGAGAAATTACATTGACTATAAGATTAAGTCATTTTTTGTTGTTGATGCATGACATGATGTTTTGCTCGGTTTAGTATCTAGTGCGTTATGTGTAGATTCTAATAATTTATTTTCGACAATGAATATTGAATCCGGAGGATCATCTTCTTAATTTTTTAGAGACTGGTGTAGATTCTGATGTTGAGCGGTATCTTGCTTTGATGAATAATGACAAAGGGAGAAATTGTCTATTAATTGTTACAACTCGCATTGGTAATAGGACATCTGATGTTGTTGTTAGTGGTGAAATTTCATCATCATCAGAGGTCGGGTCTTCATCGCATATGATTGTCCATGATAACCTTTTTGAACCTTTATTTGTGGATAAAGTATATGTGAATAAGTTACATATTGGCTTTGATATACAAGAGAAGTCATTTTCAGCTCAAAATATGAGTTGAAAACGATGCTACACTTGAGTGCTTTGAAGCGTAATTTTCATTTTATGACTAGCAAGTTTAACGGCGAAATGTATGTGGTTCGGTGTATCGTTAAGACTTGCAAATGATTTGTACGTGCTTCACTTCATAGAAGTAGTAAAATTTGGTGTGTTAGGAAGTATGTAAAAGGATCACAGTTGTTCGTTGGACATTATACAAAGTGATAACCATCAAGCTACTTCAACAATTGTTATTGAGTATATAAAGGATAAATATATGTGTGGAGTTGGTGATCACACACAACCTAAGGATATTATTCATCGTATGCGTGTGAAGCACGACATTAATATAAGTTATTATAAGCCTGGAGGACCAATAATGGATCTCTAGATATGAATTGTGGATTTCTAGAGGAGTCTTATGCAATATTATTTTCCTATTACTTCCACTTACACAAGAATAATCCTGGTATGGTATATGATTAATTACTATAAGTATATAACTAATTACTATTTTTATTCAACGCATTGATACGTATCAGTTTATGTGTTTAGTAAATATTTTTATATGTTTTAGGTATTGTCACACATTTGGATATTGATCGTGATGGTAGGCTAAAATATTTTTTTCATGGCTTTGAGACATTCTTTAAGTGGTAGTTGTCGTTGTAGACCTGTTATATAGGTGCCGACGGGACATTATAAACAAACAAGTATCATGATACACTTCTCATAACTTCAATGCTTGATGGTAAAGATCAATTTTTTCCATTAGCTTCTCCCATTGTTGATTCACAGAATGATCTGGCTTAGGAATGGTTTGTAGAGAAGTTGAGTTGTTCCCTTGGATGTTGTGAAGAGTTGGTAATTATTTTCGATCGATATAATAGCATTCCAAAGGCTGCCTGCAAATCTTTCCCTAATACTCATCATGGTTATTACATGCAACATCTGCTTAACAATTTGAAGACGACATATAAAAGGTTCAAGCTTGATAGTTTATTTTTAAAATGTACAAGGGCATATCAGAGTAGATTTTGAGTTACATATGCGTCATTTAGAAGCCATAGTTCCATCGATACGCTCTTACTTGAAAAATGTTGGGTACGAGAAATGGGCTTGTGCACACTTTGTTAGACGGCGGTATAATGTAATGACTTCAACCTTGTGGAGACATTAAATTCTATTCTAAAGGATGTTAGATCATGCATGTTGCTTACCTTATTGAGTATATCCAGAAAAAGTTGAAGTTATGGTTTTATGACTGGAGGACTGCTGCTAGTTGTATGATTATTTGTTTGATAATGGAGGTGGAGAAAGATCTACGTGCTCAATTTGAGCTTGCCCCGTACTATGGATGTGATATTTTTTTATCTCAATGTTTCATTTATTTTTCTCTATTGCATTCTTAGTTGACTATTTCCTTGAAATATTTAGTATTAATTCATTTTTATCTTAATATTGATTGTATGTTTACATTGTTGATGCTAACACATCACAATTTCTTATGGTGATATGGAATATGTTGTCAAATTTACAAATAGGTGTTGCACTTGCAATATGTGGGAGTTAGATCAACTTCCTTGTTTCTGTGCGTGTGCAATACTTACAAGGAGGAACTTATCACCATATCCGTATACATAAAAATATTATACAAAAAGTGAGTTGAAGCTACGTATTCAGTTTCTGTTAACCTTGTTGGTAATGGATGTGATTGGTCTATTCTTGATGATGTGAAAGATCAAAAGATTTTACCTCCACGTGTGAGACATTCTTCGGGTAAATTGATGTTTACTTTAGATATTTATTCTCAACACATATATCATAACTAATACATTTAGCTTAAAGAATCATAATCCATAAATCATGGGTACTTAACTTGATCACAATAACATGATACTAAAAATAAATAAAACACATGATCACATGTAAGGTATTATAAATAATAAAATAAAGTAATATTAAATGTTTACTTATAATAATATAGGAGCCACATCACCATGTAAGCTCGCTTACGTAGACTGGTATGAAAGAAATTAAGAATTTATTGACCTGAAATTCAAATATCCTAGATCACCGATATTCACATAATCACATATTATATTAAGTCTAATAGTACAATTAAATTAAGAGGGCGAATGGGGTCGAACCTGTTCAATTTGGTTTGGTTGGTATGAACCTATTTGGTTTTGTTCGGATGGATCAGTTTGGTTTGATTGGGTCAGTTTGTTTCATCCCAATTTGAGTGAACAACCTAGTGACAGTCTGAACAGAGAAATGGGGGAAAAGATGAGAGAGAAAGGGAAAAGGGGGAGGTCTCTCCAAGGATCAATCGCTGGTGTTAGACGTGGTGGAGAGAGAGATAAAGGAAAGAGAAGAATATTGAGAGGAAAGAGAGAAGCACGGCTTACCGACAATGAAGGCTGACTGTTCGGCAACAGTAACGACCCACCACTGAGATTGATGATGAAAGATTGAGGAGAGAGAGATAGATAACTCAAATAAGAATGAGAGAAATCAGAATCAAAATATAGTAAATTAAGAGCAATAATAAGTGGAATAGAACTCACCGGAGATACTGTATCGATGCAGAAAGATGCCGAGGAGATGAAATCAAAGAAGGATAAAAGCCGAGGGGGAAAGGGCTGTGAGAGAGACAATTGAGAGAGTAAGGGAGAGAGGTGTAGAATGTGTGTGTGTGTGTGTGTGTCTATATATATATAGTTAGGTTAGGGTTGGTTTGGTGTGTGTATGTGTGTGCGCACGCGCGCGCGTGCATATGTATGTGAGTGAACATAGATTTACTACCTTATTGAGGCCTTGAGGTATTACAACGATAGTCCATGTTTGATCCCATATGTGTTTTTCATGACGAAAGTCAGGCCGAGAACTAATACCCCAAAGATCCATGTTTAGCTAATTTCATCTTGTTTGGTCCTACACATTTCTTATTGGCACTATAAGTACCAAAAAATGACAACACTATTCAAAGTTTAATCCCAAATGTGTTTTTCATTTCCAAATTTAAGTTTGGGCATGAAATATGCCCAAAAAATTCAGGTTTAGCAATGTGTTTCGTCAATTTTGCCTTAAACACGTCCAGTTGGATCGTTATATTTCCCTATGACACTAGAAGTACCCAAAAGGATCAAAATACTCCATATTCTGATCCAATATGTGTTTTTTCACGTCAAAACTCAGTTCGTACATTGCCCCAAAGATTCAAGTTTAGCCAAGTTTGTCTCATTTGATTCAAAGAACGTCCTATCGAGTCATCTCGTCTACAAAAATACACCAGAGATTCAGTTCGTGTACAAATATGCACTAGAAGCACCCAAAACACCACAACACTCTAGGTTCTAATCCTGAATGTGTTTTGCATGTCGAAAGTTAGTTTGAGTACAAAGTATGACAAAAAAATGCAAGTATATCCATGTTCATCTCTTTTGATCCTGAACATATCTCATTTGATATTTTTCACTGCTTTTTTCAGTGGATAAAATTCTATGAAAGCCGAAGAAGATACTATTGTTCAAGGTGTTGGAATCAGCGACGCCGCGTGACGGAGGCATGGTGGTTTTATAAAAAATTTATGGATTCAAAACAAAACAATTACGATGCCACGATTTCCAAAAAAAACTTTTTTTTAAAAAACTATTTTTCTCATCGGATCCAGTATATATATATACATTAAACTAAGACATACAAAGATAAAAGTTATACCATATCTCATTTCATCGGATCCAATATATTCTTTTGTAGTATGATCAAACATCATTGTAGACAACGAACTTGTAATTCCACGAACAACGGACTGCGAGCAACGGACAACACTATTCAAAGTTCTAATCCCAAATGTGTTTTTCATTTCCAAATTTAAGTTTGGGCATGAAATATGCCCAAAAAATTCAAGTTTAGCAATGTGTTTCATCCATTTTGTCCTAAACACGTCCAGTTGGGTCGTTATATTTTCCTATGACACTGGAAGTACCCAAAACGATCAAAATACTCCATATTCTGATCCAAAATGTGTTTTTCATGTCAAAACTCAGTTCGTGTACATTACCCCAAGGATTCAAGTTTAGCCAAGTTTGTCTCATTTGATTCAAAGAACGTCCCATCGAGTCAGCTCGTGTACAAAAATACACTAGAAATTCAGTTCGTGTACAAATATGCACTAGAAGCACCCAAAACACCACAACGCTCTAGGTTCTAATCCTGAATGTGATTTGCATGTCGAAAGTTAGTTTGAGTACAAAGTATTACAAAAAATGCAAGTATATCCATGTTCATCTCTTTTGATCCTAAACATATCTCATTTGATATTTTTCACTGCTTTTTTAAGTGGATAAAATTCTATGAAAGCTAATGAAGATACTATAGTTCAAGGTGTTGGAATCAGCGACGCCGCACGGCGGAGGAATGGTGGTTTTATAAAAAAATTTATCGATTCAAAATAAAAACAATTACGATGCCACGATTTCCAGAAAACTTTTTTTTAAAAACTTTTTTTCTCATCGGATCCATTATATATCTATGCATTAAACTAAAACAATTACGATTAAAGTTATACCATATATCATTTCATTGGATCCATTATATTCTTTTGTAGTATGATCAAACATCATTGTAGACAACGAACTTGTAATTCCACGAACAACGGACTGCGAGCAACGGACAACACTATTCAAAGTTCTAATCCCAAATGTGTTTTTCATTTCCAAATTTAAGTTTGGGCATGAAATATGCCCAAAAAATTCAAGTTTAGCAATGTGTTTCATCCATTTTGTCCTAAACACGTCCAGTTGGGTCGTTATATTTTCCTATGACACTGGAAGTACCCAAAACGATCAAAATACTCCATATTCTGATCCAAAATGTGTTTTTCATGTCAAAACTCAGTTCGTGTACATTACCCCAAGGATTCAAGTTTAGCCAAGTTTGTCTCATTTGATTCAAAGAACGTCCCATCGAGTCAGCTCGTGTACAAAAATACACTAGAAATTCAGTTCGTGTACAAATATGCACTAGAAGCACCCAAAACACCACAACGCTCTAGGTTCTAATCCTGAATGTGTTTTGCATGTCGAAAGTTAGTTTGAGTACAAAGTATTACAAAAAATGCAAGTATATCCATGTTCATCTCTTTTGATCCTGAACATATTTCATTTGATATTTTTCACTGCTTTTTTCAGTGGATAAAATTCTATGAAAGCCGAAGAAGATACTATTGTTCAAGGTGTTGGAATCAGCGACGCCGCGTGACGGAGGCATGGTGGTTTTATAAAAAATTTATGGTGAATAACCAAATTCCAATTGAAATGAAATCTTTAGGATAAATCAATGCAATTTAGGAGGACTCAATGAAAGGGTCGTTTGTACATACATACTTTTTGGGTTATCTGGAAGGAATGGAATGACTAATGTGATGTGCCTTCTCCACAAAGAAAAAACTCCTTGGACTTCTTCCTACATAGCATCTCTCCAGTAAGAATGATTGAAGGCTTCAGCAAATGATTCAGGTTCATGAGAAGATTGAACTGAGATGAAGGAAGAAGCTCTTACTCACTTAAGGATAAGGCGCTAATGCCACTAGCTTGCTAGCATGATCATTATCTAAAAAATGCTTCACTCCAAAGCATGCAACATGATATTTTTTGAAGCAAGGGCCCCTTCTGCCTTTAAGGCTTTCCCAAGGGGTCTAATTCAGTGTTTCTTAGAGTATGGCCTTCCTCAGCAAAGAGATCCGCGGATTGCTTTTCACCCAAATTAGAGATGACTCGGTTTCCACTAGGTATAAGGGTCTAAGAAAAGAAGACTGTCTCCCGCTTTACTTAGTTGTTTTTGGTATGGAAGTATTCATAGGTATTCTTCAATTAGCCTAAAAAAGTCAATTCCTTGGGAGATGTAAAGAACTAGGGAATGACGATAATTGTTTTGCAGATGACTTGTTAACAACTACAATTTTGGCCTAGAATGATAATTTCGGGTGGGAGAAATTTGGCTTTTTGAGCCAACATGACAATTTTTACATAAACTCTTAAAAATGTTTTCCTTTTACGACAAGTATTTTTTGAAAGATCATTAAAAGTTTGTACTTATAAAGATGACTGGCAAAAACAAAACTCTCATAGTTTTACAATATAATAATGACATTTTTAAAGTGGCAAATTACCCAAAATTTCTTTCCTTTTACGAAAATGCAATACCTTTTAACCCTAATCCCTAATCTTAAATCAGTTGCTTCATCTCTTAGACATAAGAGATCTGAGGTGACTTTGAGACTACATCTCTCTCATTGTCATTTCTAGGTCTCTTCATCATCGATGTGGCTACCCTAGAGACTACATCTTTATATTGCTTTGAACTCCACTGCATTGTCACTCTAATATTGGTCTCTCCCTCCCTCTCTCACTCTCTCTCTCTCTCTCTCTCCCCCTCCCTCTCCCTCCGTCATTTACCTCTAATTATGGTCTTCATTCATTATCATGAAATCCTTTATCTAAGAAAGTCGATGGAATCTCGAGGTCTGATGAATTTGAAATTCGAGTATAGGTTGTTTCGGGGATTTGGGATTTTCGCATATGGCATTCATCTCCTTCTATTTATCTCTGTCAAATATTTTTTTTTCATGGAGAGTCCTAGATGATCGTAGATCCATCTCAATTTTTCTTTGAAGTTGAGGTTTTTCTAAGAAATATTATGACTTGGACTCCATGCATCTCTTTATTGGTGGTCAAATCGAAAACACTACAGTGACACGTGACACACTTAGTGTCTAACGGCACTACTGTGATGCCGTGAGTCATTAGTGACGTGAGTCTGGTTTTTCACGACACACCTCAGTGCTGTGTGTCACTGCAATGTTGCATAATTACAATGAGTCCTACTAAAATGACACATTTATAATTAAGTTATTATTTTATGTAACTCCCTAATAATCTGTTAAAACTTGACCTAGAAGATATATATATATATATATATATATATATTATTCTATTGGCCTCAATTGAATATTCAGTGTGTGTAACTGTGTGATTAAAGGTTAATAAAAAAACTCTGTGAGTTTTCCTAATTTTCTCTCAGAGTTTTGTCTTAACAATAGTCTTTCTCCAAATCTCTAGATCTCATATGTTGAGTACATCTAGAGATAAAAAGTATCTTTGATTTATTCTACGTACCCACACACGTCCTAGTGTGTTTGAGGATTGACTTGGAAGATATTGTTGTAGATCTCGCAATCCATTGTTCGTGGGATTACAAGTTCGTTGTTTATAAGGATGCTTGCTAAGACTACAAGAGGTATAACTATTATCTTTGTATGTCTTAGATTTAATGTATAGATATATAATAGATCCGATGAGAAAAAGAGTTTTTCAATAAAAGTTTTTTTGGATATCGTGGCATTGCAATTGTTTTTGTTTTCAATCGTAAATTTCTTTTATAAAACCACCACGCTTCCGTCGCACGACACCGGTGATTCCAACAATTGGTATGAGAGCAGTCTTTATGTATGTATACATTAAATACTCTGTGTGTGTTCTTGCATTATTCATTATATATTTTAATATGTATGAATGAATGGATGATTTTGTTTTTTGAAATGATATTGTTAATTGTAAGGTGACTTTTGAGTTTAGGCTTTGTTCTTTATTTTCCTTTGATATTGTGTAAGCCATTTTGGGGTGTAGAAATTTTTGTAGTCTGAGAAGTATTAAATAATCTGGTATTGCAGATTCCACTATGGAAGTCAAATACATAGCGGCTTGTGAAGTTGTGAAAGAAGCGATATGACTTAGAAAATTCTATATTGATCTCGAAGTAATTTCAGATATGGACAAGCCACTGATTTTTTATGAACCAATAATTAGAGGACAGAACTACATGAAGTGATTATATCAATGGACTACACGAGATTATTCGGTATATAATCTATAATTACTAAGAGTACAATTTCATATTTATAGTGGAGTAATAATAAAATTAAGGAGTTTAATTAATAAACTAATTTATTGGAGCTTAGAATTATGGGTTTATAATCTTCGAGACACCTCTATACTAGACAGTCTAGAGTGTGAATATTTCAAGACATAAGAAAAGATTTTTCTTGCAAAAATGAATTAAATTTCTCGGGCAAGTATATAATTATGAGATAATTATGTAAAATTAATTAATTAAATTATTTATTGTAAATTTTGGATATTACAATTAAATAATTATATTGATTAATTTTGTATTAATCCATAAGTAAGACAATATATTTGATTTATAAAATTAAATAATATTAAATTATTATGAGATAATAATTTGAATTTTGAATCAACTAATTGGTTAATTTGAGTTAACATAAGTTGAATGTTGGAATTTTATTAGATAAGTTAATTTTGAATTAACTAATATTTAGAGTTATATGAGATAATGCATAAATATTCGTATGATTAAAATAATAAATTTGAAAATTGTAAATTACCACGTGGCATTTCAGAATGCCACATGGCACTACAGTGCCCGCATGACACGTTACAGTGCCGCAAGGCACTACAGTTTTACGCTGAACTGCAGTGGGTCCCATTGTTGTATGACGCACACTCTGGTGGGTCCCACTATAATGTTAAATTTCTAATTATTTATTATTTTTTTAAAAACTTAAATCTTAGGAGTCTTAACCTAGAATATATATAGATAATATTTTATTGGCCTCCTAAGAGATAACACATGCATCTGATCGATTAATCGTTAATCGAAGCTTTGTTGAGTACATCTAGAGATAGAAAAGTGTCTTTAATATATTCTATGTGCCCACACATGTTCTAGTGTATTTGAGGATTGAGTTGGAAAATTTTGTGCGGATCTCGCAGTCTGTTATTCATGGAACCGCCAATTCGATGTTGGCAATGACGCTTGATAGACTACAAGATGTATAATTCATATTTTAATATGTCTTTGATTTAATGTATATATATATAATGGATTTGATGAGAAAAAGTGTTTTTTTTGTTAAAAAGTTTTTATTTTTAGAAACTGCGGCGTGTAATTATTTTCATTTTATAAATAAATTATTTTTTAAAACCGTCACACCTCTGTCGCCTGACGCCACCGATTCCAACACAAACTAAGTGCAAAAAATTCAAATTTTGTGAAGTTCATCTCCTTTGGTCCTAAGCACATCCTATTCGGTTGTTTTGCCTCCCTATCACACTAGAAACCCAAATAACGATAATGCTCCAGGTTTGTCTCCAAAACGTGCATTTGGTGTCAAAAGTTAGTTAAAGTACAAGATATGACCAAAAGATTAATGTTTAGCCAAGCTCGTCTCTTTTGGTTCTAGACACGTCTCACTTGGTCTTTTTGACTCCCTATAGATCTAGAATCACTTAAAATGATCACAATGCTTCAAGATCTTAACCCAATCGTGTATTTGGTGTTAGAAAGTCGAGTATAATCTATGCTCAAAAGATTAAAGTTAAGTAATTTTCATCTCATTTGGTCCTAAACATGTCTTAATGAGTATTTTTTATTCCATATGGCACTAGAAGCACAAACACATTTCTCAAACATTTATTTGATGACAAAAGTTAGCTCGAGTACAAAATATGCCCAAACTATTTAAGTTTAGCCAAGTTTATCCCACTCAGTCCTTAACAAGTCTCACTAGCTCTTTCTGACTTCCTATTACACTAGAAGCCTTCAAAACCACCATAATTCTTCAAGTGATAGACTTAAATGAATTTTTGTATCCACAGCCAGTTTAAGTCTACGAACGGTCCTGCCTCACTACTTCCTTTACAAGCTTTAGTTTTTCAAGCAATTCAATGACTCAAAGCGAAATGAATTCTAAGTTTCTCTCACTGAAGAGAGGACTGCTAAGGCAACTCTAAATTATTCCTCGTTCTACGATCAAGTTTGCGTTGGGAACCTTGAGAATGTTTCAACATAAATGACCATCCTACTTAGTTTTTGGAAAATGAATTTTTTCTGTGCCTTTTCAAAAATCATAACTCTTTATAAATTTGAAAAAGTAATTTTGAAAATTATGAACTTTTATAAAATTTAAATCACAATTTAAAAGTTACAACTTTTATCAAATTCGTATTATATTTAAAATTATAACCCATTATAAATTTAAACTACAATGATGCATATACATGTTACATGGCATTTCGATATTGGCATATTCCTATTTCTATATGACATGTTATATGATGATACGAGATTAATAATAAATAATCAATTCAAAATTAACCTCTCCATGGCTCATTTCTAACTACAACCCATAAAAAGAATAATAAATAAATTACAATAAATTAAATACTAGTCTTCATGACGTCTATAATTTTCTCCTTCTCCTTCAGAAAATCCCACCTTCTTGTAACTCTTTACTAAGGTTCAACCCTGTTTTTAAAATTAAAATTAATTTTTCAACAATTTTTACTCAGATAAATAAATTACCAAGTAAATTATTCAATTGATTTATTTTTAAAAATAATGTATAAAATAAATTCATTAGTGTTGAAAAATTACAGAATTAAATAAATTTAATTTTTTAGGGACTTGATTGGGCTTGGAACCAAATTCCAATTCCCTGTGAATAATTTGGGCCAAGCAACCATTTCTCAATTCAACACCTCAATAGGCTTGGTGGGTCCACGACGGCCCAAGGCCCAACATGGTTTTATGCACGCTAGGGTTTTCCAAACCCTAAGGTTTCCTCAACCCCAAGATTTCCTAAACCCTAATCAGGAAACCTACGACGTGGCAACATACGACAGCGGGCGCGACGACAAGCAGGCAACGGCATGCAAGCGGCAGACAGCAACGTATACGGCGGTGTGCGGCGGTTTTTGATCAGGAAGTGAGCGACGATAGATTTACATAGAATTTAACGATACAATGCTTGCAAAATTAAATTATATAAAATTATATGCCTCAATTTCGGCGTAGATCAATTCTAAAATTAAAAACAAACACCTAGAGCCAATCGATCGGGATCCGTTCATAAAACACATTCAAACATACTTTGAATCTACCATACAAAAATATATGCCAATATCATAATATCTATCCATTCATACGTTTAATCATAGAATATTCATAATCAAGAACATTAGGCTCTGATACCAATTGTTAGATCAGGTTTTAAAAATAGAAGAAAATTAATGAACTACGAACGGTTCGTGGGCGAAATATAAAATTTTTAAAAATAAATATTTAATCAAAATAAAGAAAAATCATTCAATGATCTACATATTTGGTAAATGCATCGAGAAGAGATTGAAACAATTTTATACCTTTTCTTGTAATGGAGATTTTCTGAATTGGCGGGATCCAATTAATTGTCTCTCGTTATTCATTCTTGAGATTCGTAAAACTTTAATTGATCTTCACACCAGCAACCACTCGTAGGATTCAGAAGTATATCTCACAAGGATATTGTTAGGAATAGAGTGTAGACTCTTTAAACAACTAAGGAAAAAATAACTTTTTCTGTTATTACTCTTGGTTTTCGGCGGCAACTGTAGAGAGGGGTGAGAGAAACTATTTTCTACTATGTCTAACACTTAGCTTAGCTTAGGGTTAGGTTTGTAACTCTTTTATTTTAATTATAAAATTTACTCATATACCCATATATGATCAAACTAAAATTTATCTCCCTCGCACTGCAATCTGCGATTTTTACATCTCCCTTAGAGTAAAAACTATGTCCAAATTCATCAATTCAAATTGATAAATTATATTGATCCATGTGAACTAATTAATCTCTTTTATTTATTAATTATCCAATAATTATAAAATAATAAATTAATTAATTTGAACATTAATTATGGTCTTCACTGATTTAGTGATGACACACATCATATATGGATCTCGGAAGTGTACATTGGTCTAAAACACATTTTTGGTCCAATTGATGCTCATGTCCTTATGAGCTAATTCTGAGACCAAATAGACCCACATAAATGAAGCGATGGAATTCAAACACCTGGCTAATTAATCTTCATAAATTCTCGATCTATTTAATCCCGACATCATACGACTCCACTATAAGTCCAATGCCTAATCAACTCTCAAATCATCCGTACTACATTTTCTATTGGTGAAAATATTTATATATCACGGTTCATATGATATTTTACGATGTTACATTCGTGAATATCAGCAACAAGAGTAAAATATAAAATAACCATTTTACCCCTTTAGTAATTATTTTCTTAACTTCTTTATTGACTGTGAATAAGAAATACATATTAGTGAAGTGTCTCGTATAGTTCATAATGTCTTATTCAATGACTCATGCCATCGAGTACCAGGCTCGATTTATTTATTCACATACCCATCAATAAAGCATAAGGTGATAGTGTTGCTATTGCAATCTTACCACGAATTCCATGTTTGTGAATCACGCAACTCTAACATAGTTGAATCACAATCCCAACAGCTGATATTATCTGAAAATTCTAACTCACTCCTTTGGCGTATCAAAGATCACAAGTAAGTAGGTCAAGTTTCATATTTACCTCAGGATTAAGGGAATCAGAAAAATACCCTTAAGATGTAACAATTAGATTTAGAGCTAGATAAACGGCTTTTCTCTAAACGAATTTATTAATGGTCTATTCAACATATTCCATAACATGTCTAGGTCAATATTTAAAGTCTCCACTCCCATGCCCCGAGATCGGCATCATTTGGTTCAACATAACAGTCGTAAATAGATTCCAGTTGATCCTAAGACTGCGAATAATATTTTAAACTACCTCAGAAGAGTTTGACTAGAAGACCGCTCAGTCTTTACTCTTCTTTCATTGGCAACAGTTCCAGGACATAAGTAAATTATAAACACACTTTAATTAAAGAAAACTTTCATTTATTCATAAAATTCAGTAATACATAAATGTCATAACTAAATACTCATAAATAGTTGTTACACCCTACTTTATGGACATAATTCTAACATTTTATATAATTTTTTAAAGTTTATGTTTCGTACAGGGGAAAATAGTTTTTTCGACATCCAAATTTAGGATTGTTTCTATATTGAGATCAACGGTTTGCCCCAAAATTTTATAGCATTACTCTAAGAGTATCTTTGTAACTTTGTAAATTTTCAAAAAAAATCGGCAAGGTTTCCTTAATGAAACATGTTTTTGAACGATACTATGGTACTTGGAAAAAATAGTTTTCTATGACGAACTAGTTTTCACATTTTGACAACCCAATCCACCTCAGAATATTAAAATTAATTATGTGAAGTCCTGGTATATTTAAGGTCAGCCCGTAAGAAATTTAGAATATTTAGGAAACCCTACTTCAAGCTGTATCGGTTTTTATTGAGTCAACTCTTAGAGTTAGTTACCATTTTGCATACCATATCGTACTCGTAGTATAGTGATCTTTGTTTCAGGAGTCTCACTTTCGTAATTTTCTTTAACGGGAGATCATGTATGTGAAATCTTATATATGCAACTGCGTGTTTGTTTTGCTATGTCAAAAAAATGTAAAATAAATATTGAGTTCTTTTCCTTGTTTGGTTATTATTTTGTGATGTGTTCGTTGAACTGTGGTACTTTATTTCAGATGATAATGTACTTGTATGATTCTGAATCTTAGCAAATAAATGAGATATAAGATAAGAAAGACTATTGTGTGATTACGTAACATAAAATACCATGTGCTGTTAGAGTCATGTATAAACCAACTCTGCTATTGGTTTTCCTTGTCCTTTTTAGAAAGGTCTATGTGTTACCTCATCCTTCGGGAGAGGGTCTGTGGATATGTTCTGGTTAATTTTGTGGGAATGAATGGTACTTGAGAAAGGTCACTTGTACGTACCTTATAAATCATCAAATCTTACCAATGGCTAATTTTATTCTGATACGGGTGTGATGACGAGCTCTAATAGTTGTTGGTCTTAAACACGTCCCATTGTCTTTTTAACTCTCTATGACACTAGAAGTACCCAAAATGACTCCAACGCTCCCAAGTTCTTATTTGAAACTTGTATACAAAGTCTTAAGTCAGTACGAGTACAAACTATGCCAAAAAGACTCATGTTTATGCAAGTTCATCTTGTTTGGTCCTAAACACGTCTCATTTGATCTTTTTGACTCCCTACAGAACTAGAAGAATCCCGATGACCTCAAGGCTTCATGACTCCCTATGGCACTATAAGCACCCAAAATGACCACAACAATCCAAGATCTTACTGAAAACATATATTTGGTGTAAAAAATCTTTTCAAGTACAAACTATGTCATAAAGACTCATCTTTAGTCAAGTTCATCTCGAATGATCATAAACACGTTCCATTGAGTCTTTTTGACTTCCTATGAAACTAGGAGAACCCAAACAACCACAACACTTCAAATTCTTAAACGAAATATATATTTGGTGTCAAAGCTCAGTTACAGACAAGCTATGTCCAAACGATGCAAGTTTATCGAAATTTATTTCGTTTGGTCCTACATGCATCCCATTAGGTATTTTTCACTCCATATGGAACTAAAAGAACATTCAATGACCAAAACACTCAAAATTCTAATCCCAAATACATTTTCATGTCCGAAATTTATTTCGAGTTTGAGTTGTGCCCAAAAGAGTCAAGTTAATCTTATTTGGCCTAAACACGTCTCATTGGATCGCTTTAACTCCTTATGGAAATAGAAGCAGCCAAAATGGCCATAATACGCCATCCTCTAATCCCAAATGTACTTTTCATATTGAAAGTCAGTTCAAGTACAAACTATGTCCAAATGATTCAAGTTTAGTTAAGTTCATATCGTTTTTGTCCTTAACACGTCTCATTGCGTTGTTTTGACACCAATGACACTAGAAGCACCCAAAATGACCATAATACTCCATGTTAAAATCCCAAGTGTGTTCTTCGTGTAGAAAGACAGTTCGAGTACAAACTATTCTCAAAAGAATCAAGTTTTGCCAAATTTTCTTTTGATCCTAAGCGAGTCTTACTTGATCACTAGAAAAAATGACAACAACGCTCCAAGTTCTTATTCCAAATGTATATATGGTTCAAAACTCAATTTGAGTACAAGTTATGCCCAAAAGATTCAAGTTTAGTCAAATTCATATCGATTGGTCATAAACATGTTACATTTGGTGCTTTTGGTTCCCTATGGCACTATAAAAACCTAAAACGAACACAACGTACCAAGTTATAATCTAAAACTAAACCTGAGTACAAGCTATGCCTAGTAGATTAAAGTTTATCCAAGTTCATCTTGTTTGGGGCTAAACACGTCCCTCTCGACGTTAAGCACCATCAACACTCCAAGTTCTTCTTGCAAATTTGTATTTTGTGTGAAAAGACAAGTCGAGTACAATCTATGCCAAATGATTTAATTTTTGGAAAGTTCATCTTATTTGATCCCAAACATGTCGCATTGGGTCATTTTCACATCCTATGGCACTAGAAGCAACCCAAAAGACAACAATTGTCTGAATTCTAATACCATATCAATTTTTTGTAACCGAAGTTAGTTCTGGTAGAAGCTATGCCTGAAAATGTAAGTATAGCCATGCTCATTTTGTTTGGTCCTAGACACGTTCAATTTGATCTTTTTGACTCACTTTTCCACTAGAAGCACAAAAAATGATCACAACGCTCCAAGTTCTTATCCCAAATGTATGTTTGGTGTGAAAACTTAGTTCAAGTATAAGCTATGCAAAAAAGATTCAAGTTTATCAAAGTCCATCTCATTTCATCCTAAACATGTGCCATTCGGTCATTTAGACTCCCCATGGCACTAGAAGCCCCACAAACCACACTAGTGCTCCAAGTTTTTATATTAAATTTCATGCTAGAATTCAGTTTTAGTACATGCTAGTTTATTCAACTCCTAATGGCACTAGAAGAACCCAAAACAACCACAACACTCTAAGTGTTTATCCTAAATGTGGGTTCGATTTCAAAAGTCAATTCGAGTACTATGCCTCAAAGATTGATCACTCTAACCAAGTTTGTCTCATTTGGTCCTTAAAATGTCCCATTAGATCGTTTTGACTCCCTATGGCACTAAAAGTACCTGAAAATGACCACGATACTTCAAGTTTTAATCTTAAATGTGTTTTTTGTGTCAAAATTGGGTTTGAGCATAAACTATGCCCAAAAGATTCAAGTACAAACTAGGTGGTTTGCTCATCACTTAGTTGTGTTTTGTTGGTGATTATACCAGATCGTGGTGTGTAGATTTTCCAACCACTGATCACATATGCAATTTTTTATCGAGGTTCTAAGAAACTAAGAGACTAAGTGAGGGAGAACTGGAAGTTGTTCTTGGGATGGATGCGCGGGTTCTAGTTGTCTCGATCGACATCGTTACTCTTTATTTTGATGATTTTAGGAGTATTACTTTATTATAATGTCTTTATGTATCGAATGTACGGGAAAACCTAATTTCTATTGAATTCCTTCGTTTGGGAGGTTTTCATTTTCAATTTCAAATATTTTATGTAATGGCCCAAAAATTTATCCAAAATTTCCTTAAAATTTTTATGCAATAAAATTAAACTTGCGGAAGCTTGGTCAATTTTTTTAAACCAATCACGTTTGAAATTAAAACTTGAACAAAGTCTGATTTATTATGAATAATTTCAAACATCATATAAAGGAATATTACTAAATAAAAGTAGTTAAACTTTAACCAAACAAAATAAATAAAAGTAATTAAACTTTAACGAAACAAAATAAAACTTAGTCTCATACCAGAGACTCTAAACTTCATCCGAGACGAAAACATATTCCTCATATGAAAAGTTTTAAAATAAAATAGAGTAAGTATAAAAATACTCAATAAGTAAAACTGTACATACATAACATCACACAAAAGCAATCACGTACAATGCATATCATTTTATCGTACAAAGTTTTACTTACACAACTTATCATTCATTCAGATCGTTCATAACTTTCCTTATACAGATGCTGGCCAACTTCTATTAGAGTTCGCCACCACACCGAGATCAGAATAGAATTACTCGTCAGTGAGATTTGTTAGTTTGTAAGGTACGTACAAGTGACCTTTCTCACGAGTATCATTCTGCACCCTCAAAAAGGTGGAACTAGCTGCAACAATTTCCTTCCCAAAAAACTAACCGGAACATAATCACAGACCCTCTCTTGAAGGACGAGGTAATATATAGACATTTTCCGAAGGACAAGGCAACCAATAACAGAGTTGGTGAGTACGTGACTATAACAATACACAATATTTTATGTGATCATACGATAGTCTTTGTTACCTTATATCTCATTTTTTAGCTAAGATTTAGAATCATACAAGTACATTATCATCTGGAGTAAAGAAACACAAAACAATAACCAAACAAGGAAAAGAAATCAGAATTATATTCTATGATTTTTCAGACACAGAAAAACAATCACACAGTTATATTTATAAGATTTCACTTACCTGATCTCTAGCTAAAGAAATTACGAAAGTGAAACTCCTGAAACAAATAGCACTATTCTACTCAGTACAATAAGGTATGCAAAAACAAAAACTAACTCTAAGCACTGACTCGGTAAAAACCGATACAATTTAAACTGGAGTTTCCTAAAAATTCTAAATTTCTTACTGGCTGACCTCAAATATACAAGGGCTTCACATAATTATTTTCAAAATATTTTGAGGTGAAATAGGTTGTCAAAACTTGAAAACTAGTTCATCTTAGAAAACAGTTTTTTTTTTCAAGTACAATAGTATCGTTCAAATAATATGTTTCAGTAAGCAAAACTTGTCAAAAAATTCTGAAATTTTACCGAACTATTAAAGATACTCTTCAAATAATACCGTAAAATATTTAGATCAACCCAAGTTGAGCTCAATACAGTGACAACCCTAAATTTTGATATAAAAAATTGCTTCCCCCTGTACGAAACAGAAACTTCCAAAAATTGTAGAAAATTACAGAGATTGAATTTTAACCTAATTTTTATTTAAAACGTGTTTCAATATGTTAAGAACCCACCCTAAAAATTTCAGGTTCAAACTCTTTCGTTTGTATTCCAAAACATTAATTCGTTTTTACTGTGTACAGAAATTTTGAAAATTCCAGTTTTATGAAAATGTCAGATTTTAATCATAAATATTTTTTTCTTAAACGATTCATGGAACATAAATAATCATAATGTGGGATTTAAATCTAAATCTTATTCAGAACTATACATAAAAAAGTTTCAAACATAACCACATAGTTTATGTTGAAAAAGAGAATAATGTGAGTTTACCGAAAGCGCGATCCGAATTAATACATTTACGACTTTGTGCACATCTACGGTTGATCAGAGCTTCTCCCTCCTTTAAAACTAGGGTTTTATAGAGATGAAGGAGAGGGAAATTTCGTGCTAGGGAGAGAGGAAAGAATGATGTTACCGCCTTAAGGGAGAGAGAGATCAAACTAGGGCAAGGAAAAACACAATACCCTTATATATACCATGCATCATACTAGGTTAGATAAGATAAGATGTATCCCAAAATATCTTGTAAAATCAACTTGAATTTTTGAAAATCAAATTGAAATTTTGAAAATCAAAGATGAAGAGGATGAAACTATCACAACTCTTCAACTTGACTAGATGAAGATTCGGCCAACTAGGAAGTTTAAAAAAAAAAGAACCCAATTAAATGAGGATTCTTAGTTAGGGTAAAATACACTTAAGGCAAATATAAAGAAATATAAGAAAATCATGATCTCCTACAAGGGGAGATGGCGGGCCATAAGAGATAAAAAGGGGGGAAATCCTAAAATTATTACTCCCTTTTGATAATTAAAGACATGATAATACCACAAAAATGTTATATACTATAATTTACTTTCAAAAAACATAACATTAAAAAGCATGTGTCACATGCTACAATAATTTAATTAACTACAATATCACACACCCTAAGGGGTTTAAGCAATAAAATATATATGTGTGCGTGCGTGCGTGCGTGCTTGTGTGTGTGCAAATCTTGTAGGCCGAAGGGTAGGGGTGTTACATTTTAAGCGTTGAAAAATAAGAGTTTCAATTTTTCTGGTACATTTGTTGATGTTCATATTTTGTTAGCCCTAAAATATTGATGTTGCATGATATTGAAATAGATAATAATTCGTAAGGTATACATAAAAGATGAAAGGTTTCTCAAGATAATGAAACATACGTGTGGCACCTACATTTGGTCATATCAATTTATATAGGATTCAAAGACAAATAAGAGATGGTCCTCTTAGCTCTTTGAGCATAGTGCATTTACCAATCTATAAATCTTGTATAGAAGCTAAGATGACCAAGAGGCCTTTTAAGTTAAAAGTACATGGTGACTTTTGCAGATGAATCCTTAGCGAAGTTCAAAGAGTTTAGAGTGAAAGTCGAGAATCTATTAGATAAAAAGATCAAATGTCTTCGATTAGTTCGATGAGATGAATATCTCTCTGTGACATTCAAGGACTAATTAGTCAAAAATGGGATTCCATCCCAGCTCACTACACTAGGGACTCCCCAGCGAAATTGTGTAGCTGAAAGGAGAAACACTACTAGCTAGAACATGGTAAGCTCTATGTTAAGCTATTCTACTATTCATGTTTCCTTTTGGGGATATGGCTTGGAAATTGTTGCTTACATTCTTAGTCTAGTGCCTTCTAAAATGATACTTGAAGCTCCACTAGAGTTAGGAAATATGGGTAAACCTGGTTTGTGCCATCTCTATATTTGAGGACATCCAGCACACTTGCTAAAAGAAAATGCTGCTAAGTTGGAATGTATACATAAAATATGTGTTTTCCTACTCTATGCAAAAGGAAAAAGAGGACTCTTGTTTTATAGTACTAAGGAGTAGGAAGTATTTGTTCGCACAAACACTATCTTCTTAGAAGATGACTATATTAAAACTTCATGTCTATGGGCAGCATTGTTTTCAAATAGTTACTTGATTTTGATGTTGGTGTGCAAGATCAGTAAGAAAAGAGTAGGGAGGTTACTGAGAAATAAGTTAACCGAGAGTGCGAAAATGAAGTACTTCCTAGTACTACACGTAATGTCAAAGTGAGAGAGAATCACATCCGCCTGAGTGGTACATGTTCTTTGGAGATACTTTTAAGTTTTTCTCATAGGAACATGACTCAAATCCTTTAAACTATAATGAGGCTATGAAAGATGTTGATGCAAATCACTTTAGCAAAAGGTAATGGAATCTGAAATGGTTTCAATGACTCCAATGGTCTGGCAAGTTGTACAAGTACTTGCAAGTGGGTTTCTTATTCGAAAATAAATTTTGAAATAGAAATAACCCTTTATACATGTTTTAACCTAAGTTTATTCAAAATATTCCTTTTGAAATCATGGAAAAAAATAATAAAATTTACGTTGAAGAGAGAATAACACGACTTTACCCGGTAGTGCAATCCGAAGAACGATCTAAGTCACATGACAGCTACTACCGACCAGAACCTATCCCTCATTAGCAACTAGAGTTTAGAGGTGAAGAAGAGGAAGAAATGTCACGCAAGAGAGAGGGAGAGAGAGAGAAAGAGAGGTGTTGCCGCCCCAAAAGAGATGATGATAATTAGGGCAATGAAAGTAAAATGACCTAATATACAATGTCATGTATAAAGAAACTTTCTAAAAAGTTTTACCCTATACCATGCATTGTTTAGGAAAAAAAAATCAAAGTCCCCTAAATGGGAGAAAGGGGCCGACCAAAACAGGGGGGGGGGGGGGG